>APFE031053229.1:5294-57567 GCA_000404065.3 Pinus taeda
TAGTCATTTGTTTTAAGCCACCATATTAAGGACCAATGGCCAAGATGAAAAATGTGACCTCACCCTTCGAAACCATAGTCATTTGTTTGAAGCCACCATATTAAGGACCAATGGCCAAGATGGAAGAGAATTGCTTAGCAGGCTGGTAAATTACTGACCAAATCAGGGAAGAAATACTGAACTTGTCGCCACTCAATTGCCTCAACAAATCTCGCAGTGTTTGCAATGAGTGGACGAGTGAGAGAGGAGATCTGGGAAGAAGATGCCATCTTCAGGTCTATAAGATAGATCTACTTGATTAGAGTATCCAGAAGTATATACCAGGCAGACACAATGGTTGTTGGAGAGAATCAAATTGACAAAGGTGCCAAGGGCCTACAGCAAGTGAAAGGCAATAAATTCTGCTAATGTGCGAAGCTCTCAGGGAACGGGAAATCCACGGCTGCCACTAACGAAAAAAATGAGAGGAAAAATCCGGTTTCTCTCTCCTCTCGTGCTGACCTACAGGTTCCAATATTGCTTTTGGATTGAATAGTTACTTTACATGATTATAGCATTTTGGGTCTTTTCATAGGTTGATAAAAATGTAATTTTTTTGGTAATTTTTTGTATTGAAATATATATAATGTCAATTTTATAATTGAATGAGAGATCACTGTAGAGTTATATTCATTTGTAAGGAGTTTGGCTTTAGTTGCCAATTTTAACAAATGTTATTCAAGGATTTCAACATAAATTAAGAGAGTTTTACATTTTAAGGGGTAACCCAAGGTTGGACACTGATGTCTTTACCAAAACTATATAGAAATTAGGACATAGGGATTTGAACTCCATGCTTACACGTTACTAGATTTTCTGCCAAGAAAAACAATTGCAGCCAAGAAGAATCAAATCCTCTCTTTTTTCCTCTCATTCTTTTCGTTAGTGGCAACGGTGGATTTAGCAAGTTACATTTACTACAACTAGACTATGCCTCATTCCCCTAATGGCCTATAACTCATCTTAGTCTTCTAATGTCCAATCTTAACTCATCCCACTTAACAAGTTACCAAGTCAAGGCTCACAAACAACTATGCCCATAAAACAACTAAGAAACATAGTTTACATCTTCACATGCCATAACATCTGGAACATATAACAATCCATTGGAACTACATAGCACACATTATCATCCCTTGCATTCCTTGGCATGATTTGTCACTCCCTAACAGGCCCTACCACTCCCTAACATGCCCTAACACTCTAACATGCCTTGGCACTTCCTAGCATATAACCTTGTCACTCCCTCCTTAACACAATTGGAACTTGCTCACACTCCCTATCACATTTTTATCTGTTCATTTCCATGCATTTTGAACTAGTTCTCCCTTGTGTTCTTGTGGCACTCCCTGTTATAGCTCCAAAGCTCACCCTTGATATTTGTGATGCTCCATTTATGGCCTAGGGCAACCCCTCTTTCCAAAGCTGGTCCAAATACTTAAAAAAATAGTGTTTTACTCCCTATACGCGACATTGCCCTGAGATAAACATGTGTGTACATGGGTCCGGGTATACCCAACCCGCGTATATGTCTTAAACACTTAGAAAAATTAAATTTCCTTAATTTCGGGTGGATATCACGGGTTTTAACTATTGATTACCTATCAGTTCTCGTGGCCCAACTGTTCCCAATGAATTCCCAACTAAAAAACTACTTTCGGAGAAGTATAAAGGCTTCAATGGGAAGGCCTAAGGGAGGAGAGAATAGAGAGAAAATTACTCTGCTGAGATTATCCTTGATCAGGTCTAAAGATCCTTGTGCTTCCAGCACTCCCCCCATTATAGGAAATCCTTGTTTCCTTGAGGTTTAATGTTATTTCACTAGTTGAGATATCTTTGTATGAGTCATGGAAGGAGCCTTTTGAAGACTTGGGATTAGATGGAACCGTCCTCTAGATCCGTTTAATCCCAAGTCTTCAAAAGGCTCCTTCCATGACATACAAAGATATCTCAACTAGTGAAATAACATCAAAGCTCAAGGAAAAAAGGGTTTCCTATAATGGGGGGAGTGCTGGAAGCACAAGGATCTTCAGACTTGATCAGGGATAATCTCAGCAGAGTAAATTTCTCTCTGTTTTCTCCTCCCGTAGGCCTTCCCATTGAAGCCTTTATACTTCTCCCAAAGTAGTCTTTTAGTTGGGAATTCGTTGGGAACAGTTGGGTCATAGGCACTAATAGGTAAGCAATAGGTAAAACCTGTGATCTCTGCCTGAAATTAAGAAGATTTATTTTTTTAAGTGTTTTAAGACATATACGCGGGTTGGGTATACCCGGAGCCACATACACACATGTTTAGCTCAGGGCAATGTTGCGTATAGGGAGTAAAACGTTGTTTTTTAAGTATTTGGACCAGGTCTGGAAGGAGGGGTTGCCCTAGGCCATAAATGGAGCATCACAAATATCAAGGGTGAGATTTGGAGCTATAACACTCCCTGACACACATTGGCACACCCTAGGACTTGGCACATCTTGACATGTCGCCCTGGCACTTTTGTATTCCTTAGAACTACCTAGCATACCTTGCCACTCCCTCCTTAGCACACCTAGAATTTGCTGACAATCTCTGTCACATACTCTTATTCATTCATTTCCGTGCATTTGAAGCTAGTGCTCCCTTGTTTTTCCCTGACACTCCATAACTCTCCCTAGCATGAATTGGCACACCTTAGCACCTAACACATCTTGGCATGTTTCCCTGGCCTCTAAGAATTCCTTATCACTGCCTAGCATACCTTGTCACTCCCTCAGCACACCTTGAAATCATTGACACTTCCTGTCACAAACTCTTAATCTTTCATTTGCATGCATTATTTTCACCTAGTGTTCCCTTATGTTTCCCTAATGCTCCCTAACACTTCCTAGCACTAGTTGGAACACCTTGGAACCTAGCACATATTGGCTACATGTCGCTCTGGCACGCTAGAATGATTTAGCGCTACTTAGGATACCATGTCACTCCCCTCTTACCACACTTGGAACTCATGGAAACTCCCTATCACACACTCTTATTCATTCATTTCCATGCATTTTGACCTAGTGCTCCCTTGTGTTTCCCTAGCACTTGCTAACACTCAACACACATTAGCACACCTAACTACAATGAGTTTCACTAACAATCAATCCAAAAACCCTTCCAAAGTCTAGCTAGTATTAGGGTTAAGTTTATTGTATAGTGTTCAGTGTGAAAATATTACTAGGTGTTTTTATCGCATTAGTTGGAAGGTGGCTAAGCCACAAGCATGATGGTAAGGTTCTTGAATCTTGGACTGTAAAACTAACCAACAAATATATGACTAAGATCTTTGGGAAATTGTTGTTCCCTAAAGAGATTCATGGTAGTGATTTTCCCATTGCACTAGAACCGAGAACTCGATTGTTAATTAGTTGTATAGAAGTGGTAGTTTGATGCAGCAAATGTCAAATGTACAGTTCAACAACGTGATGGAGGCTTACATCTGACATCATAATTTAGTTTGTTATCTTTGCGGTGCAACCCCCATGATGTCCAAGTGTGACACCCTCCTTGCAATAACACTTTTCGAGTAGTTACCTAGTGACTTCCTTGCCTTTGATTGCCCTCTCCTCGTCGTGTTTTGATGCAGGTGGCTCCAGAGACACACTTAGGACAAAGAGGGCTTATGGAAGCTCCAAAATCAAAGTGACCAAAATGATTTCAAACTAGGACCAAAGTGTAGATCTTGTTGTCCTGGTTGTGGTGGTGTGAATGGTTTTTCAAACTGAGTTCGTATGCGAAAGTTAGGAGAAGTCCAAGTTCAGGTTGACTTTAGTGACTAGGTGGGCTTAAGGAGGCCGTAATTTGGACAAAATACAGCCAACCTAGGCCAGATTCTGGGTGAGTTTGTGCCCTGATTAATTTGTCTCCTATGGTCAAATTTCGAATTTTCAAAAATGGCCAATTCATTTTTTTTTTTTTGTTTTATAGCAAAAAAATATATTAAAATGGGTGGCGGGCCATGACCCCTGCCACCCCCACTAGGACTCAAATACAAAATTTAAATAATTTTGGGTTGACAGGCCATGATCCGCGCTGACCCCCAACCACCACACAAATAAAATTTATTGGGCTGGCAGCCATGACCTCGCTGGACCCTCCTCCAAACTCCCTTAACCATAATGTAATATGGGGTGGGCACGGTGGACCCAACCCACACCCAACCACTGCCATACAACAGGTGTAGAGGGAGTCAATATTGAGGAATTACTTGCTATGGTATACATGCTTGGACATCGCTGTCTTCTCTAAACTTCCATCCCATGCTTCCTCTTCTTTGAACTGCACATCTCTGTTGATTATGACCTTCTTGGTTAATGGATTGTAGAGTTTGTATGCCTTGGATTCATCATTGTATACAACAAATATACATTTCTCTCCTTTTCTATCCAACTTCTTCCAACTCATCTGGGACATGTGCATATGCCACACATCCAAACACTCTCATGTGAGTGACACTATGCTTTCTTCCACTCCATGCCTCTTTAGGAACTATGTTATGGACACTTTTGGTTGGACATCTGTTCAAGATAATGTTGAACAAGCGACAACTTCAGCCCAATAATAATTTGGCAAATGCTTTGCATTCAACATACTCCTTGCCATCTCCATAATGGTCTTATTCTTCCTTTCCGCCTGTAACATCCCTAATTAGCCATGGCTAATTGGAATATTCGATTTTGTTCAATTTTTTCCTTCTGTAGTTATTTGTAAATAAAAAAGTGAGGCTTTTAGAATAAAAAGTCACTTACTAGTAGCACAACATTGTGACTTAAAGGGGAGCCAAGGGGGCCAAAGTGGGACGCAGAAATGGAGCCCATGCAGACACATGGAGAGACTGCATAGGAGGGAAGGAACACGTGGCAAGAGGGGAACCATGTAGTAAGAGGTGAGCCTTCGGATTGAGAGAGGAAAAGCCTATAAAAGAGAGAGGGGCCCCCTCATTTTGATCATTCAATTATGTGCATTTTGAGCTAGTTGTTTCGACTTCTGAGCACGTTGGTTGTTTAGCTGGTCTGCAGCACTATTTAGTGCATTGAGTGTCTCCGGGGGACTTCGAGTGCCTGCTCGGGCAAGGTATTTCCATCGATATTTCATTAGTATTTTTATCAACATTTCAACAGCAATTTCATTAGCATTTTGGAGGACTGCGTAGTGCTTGGAGAGGGATACAGTTCTTTTTGGTTGTAGTGCTGGATTGGGGTTTTGCAGGTGGATTTATGCTGGGAGATTTAGCATGGGTCCAGCTCTTGTCTCATTGGAGGGTTTTTGGTAGGGCTTCAGGCCGTGTTTCAGGCAGAGTTTAGAGGGGTTTTCTTCAGTGGCAGCGTAGGGCATTGAGGAACTGTGTAGAACCCCAAGAGGGTGTTTTTGGGGGCTCGGCCATTCTAGGAAATATTTCTGGGTTTTTCTGGGTTTCTTGAGTAGAGCCTAAATTGAGAGTTTCAGCTTTTCCATGGAGGGGAGCAACCCAAAATCATCATTTTTTTCTAGCAGCAACAACAACACAACAACAGCATCCACGCAGAGAGGCCATTCTTGTCATTCTGAGAGTATTTCTTCACTTGCCTTGTGCAAGTCAAGGTGCCATCTGTCTGATCACCTCTTGTACTCATTTATTGCTCAGTATAATAAAATGGCTTAGCATTTCTCGCTGTGTTTCTTGTGTATCTGCTTATATTTCCTGTTTACATTATTATACGATGTTCCACTGTTATTTTATCACTTCTGGGTTATTATATAATTTGCACATATTTGGTTGGAGGTTTTGCTGGGGTTTGAGGAATATTTTCGATTAGGAATATTACAATGGTATCATATCATAGGTCTGGCTCAGCCTATGGAGCTAGCAATCTATGACACCAGGGGAAAAATCCTATATCTGTTACAGAGGTTAGAGATACAAAGACACTGGGCGTAGGTTGGAGAACACTTACGGAGAGGGACACTGTGTTCATGTGGTGGACGCAGAACAGGAGGAGCCTATGGTAGACGAGAACAGAGAGAGCCAGTAGTGGACGTAGAATAGATGGTTGACGAGGATGGGAAGAGATTTGCGGATATGCTCCTCAAATCAATGTAGGATCTGTCGAGGCAGATTGAGGTGATGGGGCAGAGATTCACGATAGTAGAGGCTAGACAGTGTGAGAGCCCACGAGTTTTTAGATTGGTGAGGGATCAAGTGCATCCCATCACTTGCCAGAGCAGCGTGATACTGTGCAACAGGTGGCCTCACATGCCCCTACACGCTCTACCATGCCCACTTTCTTAGGAGCAGACACGGGGGTCGTAGCCATGCAGGAGGCAGAGCCTGGACATATGGGTGATTATTTTGCAGAGTACCAGGCCTATGGGAAGGAGTTCAGGGAAGCCCTCTCATTCAGAGATTTTTTTTAGCTCCAGCAAGATAGCAGACTCCACGACCATCACAGAGGGTACCGGCATTACCATGATGGAGACACCCACCATGCAGTGAGTAGATTCCACTTGCCTACGTTTGATGGCTCATCAAATAGTTCGGCAAAGTCTTGGGTAGAGAAGCTGGACATTTATTTCCAGATTAACCAGATGTTAGAGGCAGAGGCCATCAAGGTGGCAACATTGCATTTGGATGGCGAGGCCCAGGATTGGTGGTTTCATGGGATGGTTACACTGGGGCACTCCACAGTGACGACATATGCCGAGTTTACCACGAGACTGATGGAGCGATTTGATTGAAGGGATCCCTGGCAGCATTTTGTTGAGTTGACGAGGCTCAAACAATCAGGGAGCCCAGAGACCTACATTGCAGATTTCTTGAGGGTCTCCGTCATGGTGCTAGACCTATCCACAGCACGGAGGGTCTATATGTATGTTGAGGGGCTAGCAGAGCCTGGACATTAGAGCAGGAGGCAAAGCCCGGACATATGGGCGATTATTTTGTAGAGTACCAGGCCTATGGGTAGGAGTTCAAGGAAGCCCTCTCATTCAGAGATTTTGTTCAGCTCTAGCGGGATAGTAGACCCCGCGACCATCACAGATGGTACCGAAATTACCATTATGGTGACACCCATCATTCAACGAGTAGATTCCACTTGCCTACATTTGATGGTTCATCAAACAGTTCAGCAAATTCTTGGGTGGAGAAGCTAGACATTTATTTCCAGCTTAACCAGATGTCGGAGACAGAAGCCATCAAGGTGGCAACATTGCATTTGGATGGTGAGGCCCAGGATTGGTGGTTTCATGGGATGGTTACACTAGGGCACTCTAGAGTGATGACATATGATGAGTTTACCAGGACACTGATGGAGCGATTTGATCGGAGGGATCCAGAGCAGCATTTTGTTGAGCTGACAAGGCTCAAATAGACAGGGAGCCTAGAGACCTACATTACAGATTTCTTGAGGGTCTCTACAATGGTGTCAGACCTATCCATGACACGGAGGGTCTACATGTATGTTGAGGGGTTAGCAGAGCCATTTTGGGGTTTAGTCCGGTCCACTAAACTAGCCACATCCTAGGACGCTATTAACAGGACCCGGGACTTACATGATGTCTTACCCAGGACCCAGACACCTTACCCCTAGAGACAGACTTTTCAGTCTAAGGGGAAGGATGTGAGGATTCCTCCTCCAAAGGGGAATCTAGGACAAGTACAGCTTGACGACGATGCTAGGAGGGAGTTGAAGAAGAAGCGGGTTTGCTTCACTTGTAAGGAGCCATGGGCATTAGGACATAGATGTGCTGCTGGCAAAGCACAATTTTATTGAGGTCTTCTCCGAGAGCAGTGGAGAAGAGGATGATGAGGAGGATGTGGAGGCGGGAGATAGCCATGTCATACAGGGACCTTTCCCACCTCCACCACTAGCAGCAGGTGGTGCATCTTTTCCACCCACCGGAGGGGCCCTTGCAGCGTTGCGAGGAGTTTCCAAGTATCTGACGCTACGCGTATGAGGGAAAATATGTGGCCAGTGCGTATCACTTTTTGTTGACAGTGGGGCAACCCACAACTTCATCAATGCATAGATGGTTGAGTGGAGAGGTATTCAGACAGAGAGCTTCGATGGCTTTTCAGTCTTGGTCCTAGGAGATCAGACCATGATGTGTGCATGTTATGTTCCAGAGCTTTCAACGACGTTGGGAAGTTACACATTGACTAACCACTTTTTCGTGGTCGATATCCCGGACACGTACATGATACTAGCTTTTCAGTGGCTTATCACTCTAGGGAAGGTCACAATAGATTGGAGGACCCTAGAGATGGAGTGGGATGATGAGAAGGCAAGGAGGCATGAGAAGATATGGGGACAACACACATATCCGCCTTAGACTGTGTTGGCTCATCGGATGGAGGTAGTCTTCCGGAAGGGAGACATAGAGTGGGCAGTGGAACTGCGTGAATCAAAGGCAGGGACTATAGGGCAGATGGTACATCCAGAGATACAGTCCATCCTTGATCGGTATGCCATAGTGTTTGGGGAGATTCCACCAGGACAGCTACCAGATTGGGGGTTTGAGCACATTATCGAGCTTGAGAAGGGCATTCAGGCAGTGATCACCACCCCTTATAGGCACCCCAAGGCCTATCGGGATGAGATTGAGTGGGATATCCAGGATTTGTTGGCACTTGGGCACATTCGATCGAGCATGAGTCCTTTTGCTTCTTCTGTGGTGTTGGTGACGAAGAAGAACGGTACATTGAGGATGTGCATTGACTACAGGGCCCTGAACAAGAAGACCCTGAAGAACAGGTACCCCATACCTAGGATTGATGAGTTGATGGATGAGTTGAGGAGAGGCAGCAGAAGTGGATTAGCAAGATCCATGCATATGACTTTGACATTGAGTATGTCAAGGGTAAGAACAACATGGTAGTAGATGCCCTTTCACGTAGACCAGCCACCTTGCCTCTTATGAGTTTGGATACAGAATGGAGGGCTCGACTCTTAGTAGAGTACTCCAAGGACAGGTTTGCATGTGAGGTTCTGGATGGGCAGGTGGCAGATGACAGGTACAGGGTGGTTGATGAGATCATCTAGTATAGGGACCAGATCTTCTTGACTGAGGGGTCTTAGCTCAAGAAGAAGATACTCCAGGCATCGCATGATCCACTGTTGGCAGGACATCAGGGGTTTACCAAAACCTACAGGGCCATTAGGGAGAGGTTCTCATGGAAGGGTCTCAAGGAGGACATACTCCAGCACATCCAGGTGTGCGATATTTGCCAGAGGAATAAGGGAGAGATGAGCCATCTCGTGGGATTATTGCAGTCTCTTCCCATTCGGGAGAGGAAATGGGAGAGTATTTCGATGGACTTCATCACAGGGTTGCCCATGGAAAAGGGCAAGGGTTGTATCTTTGTCGTTGTTGATCGACTGACGAAGTACACACACTTTTTTGCCATATCCGCACACTATAAAGCTGCACAGGTGGCCGAGCTATTCTTCAGAGAGATCTTTAGGCTACATGGTCTTCCTAAGACCATCGTCAATGATAGGGACAACTGTTTCATGGGCGGGTTTTGCAAGAAGCTTTTCCATCGGTATGTCAACATTCTATGCCTTATATGGGTATCATCCTCTATCTTTTGCTGACGTGATGTTTGGTGACAGCAGGGCTCCTAGAGCCAAGATTTGGATCCAAGAGAGTCAAGATATTCTCCGAGCTCTCGAGGATAACATGGCTACAACACAGAGCTAGCAGAAGTTGTATGCCGACAGGGGTCGGGTGGAGAGATAGTTCGAGGTGGGGGACATGGTCTACCTATGATTACAGCCATACCAACAGTCATCACTAAAGCAAAAGGGGGCTGAGAAGCTCAAGCTCCACTTTTATGGGCCGTAGAGGGTGATTCACAAGGTTGGACAGGTTGCATATGAGTTGGAGCTACCCCAAGGCAGTAGAATTCATAACATTTTTCATGTATCGTGCCTAAAAAAGGCATTGGGGCAGCAGGTGATAGTGACAGATGAGCTACCACCCATGGATGATGAGGGGCATTTGGTATTGCAGTCGGAGGCTATCATTGATACCAGGGAGAGTTAGCTACGGAACAGGACAGTCCGAGAATTATTGTTGAGGTGGAAGAATTTGCCGGATGAGGATGCCACTTGGGAGAATGTGAAGATCTTGCAGCATTCATCACCTCAGTTGCTTGAGGACAAGCAACATTTTGCCGGGGGAGACTGTAATATTCCTGATTAGCCATGGCTAATTGGAATATTCGATTTTGTTGAATTTTTGCCTTCTGTAGTTATTTGTAAATAAAAAAGTGAGGACGGGGAACATAACTCACTTTTAGAATAAAAAGTCACTTCCTAGTAGCACAATGTTGTGACTTAAAGGGGAGCCAAGAGGGCCAAAGGGGGACATAGAAATGGAGCCAACGCAGACACATGGAGAGACTGCGCAAGAGGGAAGGAACACATGGAAAGAGGGGAACCATGTAGGAAGAGGTGAGCCTTGGGATTGAGAGAGGCGATGGCTATAAAAGAGAGAGGAGCCCCCTCATTTTGATCATTCAGTTATGTGCATTTTGAGCTAGTCGTTTCGACTTCTGAGCACGCTGGCTGTTTACTTGTTCTGCAACACTGTTTATTGCATTGAGTGTGTCTCCATTCAGAGATCTCACCCTTAACCCTGGGGGACTTCGAGTGCATGCTCAGGCAAGGTATTTCCATCGATATTTCAGTCGTACTTTTATCAGCATTTCAGCAGCAGTTTCATCAGCATTTTGGAGGACTGTGCAATACTTGGAGAGGGACGCAGTTATTTTTGGTTGTAGTGTTGGATTGGGGTTTTGTAGGTGGATTTATGCTGGGAGATTGAGCAGGGGTCCAGCTCTTGTCTCATTGGAGGGTTTTTGGCAAGGTTTCAGGCCATGTTTCAGGCAGAGTTTAGAGGGATTTTCTTCAATGGCAGCGCAGGGCATTGAGGAACTGTGCAGAACCCCAAGAGGTTGTTTTTCGGGGGTGAACCATTCCAGGAAATCTTTCTGGGTTTCTTGAGTAGAGCACAAATCTAGAGTTTCAGCTTTTTCCGAGGGGAGCAACCCCAAATCATCATTTGTTTTCTAGCAATAGTAGCACAACAACAACATCCACGCAGAGAGGCCATTCTTATCATTCTGAGAGAAATTTCTTCACTTGCCTTGTGCAAGTCGAGGTGCCATCTGTCTAATCACCTCTTGTACTCATTTATTGCTTAGTATAATAAAATGGCTTAGAATTTCTCGTTGCGTTTCTTGTGTATCTGCTTATATTTCCGGTTTACATTATTATATGTTGTTCCACTGTTATTTTATCACTTCTGGTTTATTATATCATTTGCATATATTTGGTTTGAGTTTTTGCTGGGGTTTGAGGAATATTCTGTGTTAGGAATATTACACCGCTACACCATTTTGCTGAGATGTATATCTTGTTGTAAGTTGCTTGTGAATTCCATGCTCTGTGCAAAATCGTAGGAAATCATTTGAGATGTATTCGCCACCTCTGTCAGTCCTAAGGACTTTGATGTAGTGTCGACTTTAATTCTAAAAAAGAGCTTTGTATTGGCAAAAGTGCTTAAACACTTCAATTTTCTGTTTGAGCAGATATACCCATCTCTTCTTTATGTAGTCATCTATGAAGGTCAATAAATAATGGCTACCACTAATTGATGGTGTCTGCATTGGGCCACATAAATCTGAGTGGAAAATCTCCAAAGGTGCATTTTCCCTTATTGACTTTCCTATTGGAAACGTCTCTCTATGTTGCTTGCCCAAGATACATCCTTCACATAGGTTTTTCGGTTTTTCTATGAGTGGTAATCCCTTCACCGTGCCTTTCCTATGCAATAAATTCAAACCTCTTGAAATGTCCAAACCTCAAAATTTGAGATGTCCAAATCTCAAATGCCATAACCAATTTTCATCTTTGACCTCTGCTTGATAGTTCACTTGTGTGACAGCTGTATCTTTTCTTCCATCCTCTTGTGAGTTCATTGATAGTTGTTCTTGTGCACCTTCTTCTTTCAAATATGTTCTTATCTTTAGGGAAAACATTCTATTGTTTGCCATATGAACCTTCGCAATCAGCTGTCTACTTGGAGGCATATCCAAAATTGTGCACACATCATTTTTGTAAAAGACATTGTAGCACTTTTGCTAGAAATTTTACCCACAACAAAGAGTAAAACAAAAGAGGTGGTAAATTTACTGGTGAAAGACTAATACCATAATGGAACAAGCCACACTTTACATTATATGTCAAAACATAAGGAAACACATTCAGTTAATACCATAACAGAACAAGTCACACTTTATATTATATGTCAAAACATAAGGAAACACATTCACAATAAATTTGCTGCGATTTAACCCATTTTCCCGCCCCCACACACACCAATATTTAATATTTCCTCCACGATTTTCTCCTCACTACCTCAAAGACTTTCTCACTCTTTCACTTGCCCAACATACAAAATGACTTTTACATCCATATTTATCTCAACATACAAATTTGACAGTAATACATGAAAGAGTTACATAATAAATGGTTTTCTAAACTTGCACGTGTTGTGGAGTGTGAGCAACAGTGACAGAGTGAATGCTCCTCATACTTGTTTACTAAACTTCATTTAATTCCTTAACTTATGTGCTGTGTTGGGCAATAGTGGCGTGGACTGTGGGCAATAGTGGCAGAGTGAATGCTTGCCGATACTTATTTACTAAACTTAATTAAATGCTTTAACCTCTGTGTTGTGTTGCGAAATAGTCTGCACTATACTTCTCTCACTTGAGTCATTTTACCTCCAAAGTATGTTTAAAGCGGTGATTGGGATTAATATTTCCAACAAAGAATGCATGGCCACTTTCAAAACGTCAACAATAAAGATCTCCTCTCTCACGAGCCATGAAGCACAACCAATGACTCCCCATGATGCCACCCATGAAGCACAACCAATGACTCCCCATGATGCCACCACCTCAGCGCTTACCATGGTCATTACTTGAGCTTCAAGTCCAAGATATATAAGTTTACCTTGTGATATTGCTTTATTTTACATTTTATAATTTTTAAAGCCAGTCTCTTTGTATTTTATAAAAATAAGGTGAAGAATGGTAAGAATGGGGTGTAAAAATAAAGTGAAGAATGGTAAGAATGGTATAACACCCCAGTGACTATGTGGTTTATCTTAATTTTAGGGTAGATGCTATGTGGTTTATCTTAGTTTTAGGGCACATCTACCCTTACTTTATGAATCCTATACCCTTTGTGCAACCGTCAACTAATGAGCATTTACTTTATTAATGTGCTATTTTATAGAAGATGGAAGGGGAAAACAGATCAATGAGCCCCAAACACTCTAATCGAGTGTCATCACTTGAGCTTCATGTCCAAAATAATTTTACATTTTATTATTTTAAAAATTTGTCTCAGATTATTTTATTAAAAATTTAATGTGAAAGATGTTTCTACATCCTATATATCTAAATGTTTCTGTTAACCATATTACATATGAATTATCTATCCTTTATAAAGGATAATTGTGAAATAATGAGCTTTTACTTTATACACTTCTTTTCTTTTTTCTTTTTCTTTTTTAATTTAAATAAAGAATGAATAAAGGTAAAAACAAATTCATGAGATAGTGAAATTATTTTTTTTATTTTTTCTAACACTGAGGTTCAACAATTTTACATGTTTTTGTCATAAAATTAAATTACAGATATTTTGTTTTTTACTTTATATGTATTTTTATTATATATAAAAATGAATTAAATGCATTTTTATTTTAAGTATACTATAATTATTTAATTTTTATTTTTTTTAAAACATATTTTCTAATCGAAATTGAAGCAAATTTTTTGGAAGAATAAGTTTGAGCTATATAATCTATGCAACTCAAATGCTTCAAAAGTTTTTCATGACATTTTTTTTGTAATAGCCACGAACCTCCTCCCCATAGCCACAGTGGAAATAGGAGGGATTTGAAAGATTTCACATATCTCTAAATACCAATTGAGCTGCCCCATGACTGCACAACATTAAATACATTTATACATTCGAAAAAACATTTTAAATAAATAAAATTTACAATCTCACAATAAAATTTATTGTTGAATTGGACCTAAAAAGGATTTTTTCACAAACCTTTTAATATATCTTTTAGTTGTAGGTAGAAACAAATTAAGCAACTTTTATTTTTCATTTCTTTTGAAATGAGTGGTGTCATGACACCTAAAATGAAGTAACGGAATTTTTATTTTCTACCTTAGAATAAATATTTCATGACATGTAAAAAAAATAATGGGTTTCTATTCCTAGCATATTATAACTATTGGACACTTTTTGATCTTTCTTTAGCATATTTAGCAGTGAATTTGCCTAGAAATTAGGCACAGATATCTTAAATGGTAAGTTTGAGCTTAGTAATCTACACAATTCAAGTGCTCCCCATTCACAATGTTGAATTTATTTATGCATTCATAAATACAATTTGAATCAATCTCATTCTAAAATTTATGGATTCGAAAAAAAATGATTTCCACTTAGAATACATATTTTTCTATTTTCATGGATAACAGTTGAGAAGGGCTCATGAAGGGGAAAAGTGCTCTCTAAAATGGTCTTCAGTCTTCTCTCGCTCTTCTTTATGAAGCTGATAGTCATCCTCAACTTTGTTGAGATCGAGATAGTCATATTCATCTTCCTTGTTGAGATTTGCTGGTTAAGAACTTCGCTGATGACACTACACTATTCGACTTGTTGCAAACATCGTGAGATCCTCATAGGGAATCGAGTGGTAGCAAGGCCAGCATTTCTTCCCTGATTTCCTCAGGTGATATTTTATACAGCCTGCTAAGCTGGTGGTACCTTTTAAAACAAATGACTATGGTTTGTAAGGATGAGATGATATTTGATTCTCTCCAACAACCATTGTGTCTGCCTGGTATATAGTTATGGATACTCTAATCACGTAGATCTATCTTATAGACCTGAAGATGGCGTCTTCTTCCCAGATCTCCTCTCACACACCTATACGAGAAGATGCCTAAAAATTATTGTGGTTACTAAGTTGATCTTTAAGATTTATTAATTTAGTTTTACTACCTTATGTTGTTGAATGATAAATGATTGAGGCTCGAAGGCCAAGAAAGATATATATGGTTACCTAAATTATTGGTAATAAGGAATCTAGATACTTTAACCAAAATAGAAAGTGTTTGCATTAATTAAAAGAAACAGTTACAAAGACAATTACCCATCTGCCTTGAAGGGAGATTTAGATGGGAAAAAAAGGTCCAGGAGAACTATCCTAGAACTGGGAGGAATAAACCAGTGGGAAAACTCTCAAGAAGAGTCAGTGAAAGTACTCAACTTCAACTTGAGGCGTGACATGAGTCCAAAGGCCCAAGGTTCTTGATTAGGGCTGGAATTAATTTAAGTGTGAACAAGAGAAAGTGCTCGGGGGAGGGTCTGGTCGTAATTGTCAGGTTTGTGGTTGGGAGGAGAGACTTTCTAGAAGTATGATAGAAAGTTTCATTATAAATTAATATTGGACTGTGGAAATCAATCTAATGATAAAGTAGAATTTGTCAATTTGAAATGATGTTAATAGAGCAATCTGAGGAAAGTAATTCCTTGAAAGTCCATTATTACAGAAAATAGGAATTACTAGTTTCGCAAATGAAATCGTAAACAATTCATTATGGAAAAACATCAAAATAACAATTAATGCTAGCAAAGTATGGAAAAATATGTTCATTCAATAGTTAAATAGTCAAATGCTCTTGAATATGAAGGGTAGTTTATTATAATACAACATCGAAATATTATGTATGAGATATACAAGAGTTTTGTAGAATGGTCGGTAGGAAACACCATCGGTTTCAGCAGAATTTATATCTAACATTAAACCAACAGTCATATATATATAAACCATGTTATCAAACATCGAACTTCTGTAGAAATGAACTAAATATTAAAGTGCATGCTATTACAGTAGTAAAATAGAAATATTTAATCTTAAACAGGATCGTTCTAGGGAGATTGAATGAAACAACCAATACCTTGAGCAAGGAAAAAGAGTTATTCTCAGCACAACATTCAATTTAGCAAGAAATTACTACACTGCCTTTTAAAAACAATATGACAGATCTTTTAAACAATATGCCAGACGGAATAGACTAAATAAGTTTCACAATAGCAAATTAAAAGCACAGAGCTACATTTCAAAATGTTCTCGATAGTCGGAGCGTGTTGACATGACCAGAACTTAAAAAAAGAACTATCTTGTGTATAAATAGCTTAAAACACTACAACAGAGAAGAAACCCCAAAAACCCTCAGTCGATTAAATCTGGAGCATTCACAAGACTGTAGGTGACATGCATAGTACTCAACCTATTCCTGTATATTGATAAATATTTATGATTCTACCTTTATTTCCAGATAAGTAAACATGTTCGTAACTTAAGTTCATGCACCATAAGTAAAATATCCAACCTATAAATAAACATGGACGTCGTAAGCTCTTAAGCCTTTAAGGGTAGTGGTCTTATTCAAATAACTACCTCAGAAATTATGTATGAGTAGCTCTCACAGAAGCCAAATGCAATGAAGTGAATATATGTTCGATTCTACCGCTTATGCTAACAGAACAACGCCAAACGAAGAGCTTTTACCTGAGTTGGGAGGGGCTCCTCTTTGAATAGCCCACCTATGTAACAATGAGCAATCTTAATTAAGAAAAGAAAGAAACAAATTAAAATATAAAAACTTTTTAGCAAAAAGAAGAAAAAGATTTTCAAAATTTGGGGTTACGCTGATGAGGGATTTACCTTTAGGAAATGGCCCTTGGAACTTAGTGTTCCCCGCTATATCAGAAGCCCTTCGAACCATCCCTCTGCAGTAGAGGCGAACCATTAAACTTGGCACCAAATAGAAACCCCAACTGTTATGCTTTTTAACCTGCAAAGTAATACAGAACAGAGAATATGCGAGAAAAAATACCCAGAACACAGAATATGCGAAGAAAATATACCAGAACACAGAATAGCAATGATTTTATTACTCAGAGAGAAATGTTCACAGGCCTCTTCGAGGGGGCAACCTCCAATAGAGCAGAGCTCGATTACAAAACAAGACACGATACTCCTCGCAGGGAGTCTCTATCCTTTATATATGACTCATACATGCAATACAACGGGTCAATACCGTGGGTTTTATTAATACCATCTATCTAATACTACCGCCCATTTACCCTTTATTTAATACTACCGCCCATTTGCAACTAACTGTGGTCCCTTCATTAATTCCAGGTTAACCACTTACAAATATTAATATGGGCTTTATTGACTCTTGACTATTACATGATCCCATGACATGAATAGGAGGGTTAGGGTGGGACCCTAACAAACTGTCACATCCTTCCAACATCACTTTGCTTAATTTTCACGCAGATTTGGTTGTGAGTCCATTGAGTTGTCATATGAATTTTGTACCTCAACCTCCGTCTTCATACACGGATGATCCTTCGGATGATACTATCTTGTGTTCTTCCATTCCGTACTCTACACTTGTTGTGAACCAAGATCAAGCCATTGATGGATTTGGTGTTGGACAACCAACATGCACTGTCATTTATGAAGAGTATGACTGGAAGCTTGAGCATCAACACTCAGTGAAAGATGACTCCCTTTTGTCTGAGCCTCCTTCATTCTTTCTTAACATCTTTGGTGAATTTTTCATCCTTGATTTCACGTGTATATCCATCTACGGATTCACCCATTGTTGATCATTCGCAGAACACATCAAATTTCAGTCCATCATCCGACAAGAGGATAAATTATTCATTGAAAATCCACTTGATTTTTCATCTGCTTTTTCCAAAAACACAAAGGGCGAATTTGTCCGCTTCTCATCTACCCCTCTATTTGATTCATCAGATCATGAGGATGTCGATGAAATCATTGATTTTGTTGATCACAACTATCGTGATCTATTTACTCCCGTATTCGATCACAATGATGATTCTATCATAGTTGATTTTCTAAAGCTACCTATTTATGATGATCTAACTGTCGATGAAGTTGAAACCCCACATACTGTCGAGGCACTTCATCTCCCACTAATGGTTATGTCAGGACCTCACTGTCTTGAGGTTGGTTTTACTTCCGATCAGGAAATTTTTGAAACACCCAAGGCTCTTCATCACTCATCTGTATTCATTGAAGATAAATCCCACACATAGATCATACTTCCTCCACTCGAACTACATGATCCCATTGCTCATGCATTGGAGGAATATTACATTGCAAGCACACGTTCACGACGCAATTTGTCTTTATTTCTTCTATTTGCTTGCATGTCATAGCAAAGAGTATGTGTCTTCTTAGTAGCTGCATGTAGTGTCATACAACACCATGATAAGTCCACGGATTGCATGTCATGCACTTGCACTCACTTATGTTTTGTGAACATAGTTAAACTTGGAGTGTGTTTGTCTTCATTGTTATATCTTTCATGTTTGTTGGTTTGCACAATTTTGTTGTTCGTGAACCATGCCTTCGCCAACATGGGTCGACCAATGTGCCAGTGGCTACATTGGAAGTATCACTTCACGTGATCAGGCCCATGCACCATTAGCTTAGGAGTAGGGGTAGTGTTTTCTTTTGGTTTGTTTGCGTACATGCTTGTTTGCTTACTTTCTTTACATGTTTGTTTTTTTGCTTGCTTGTTTGCTTACTCACTTTTCTTTTACTTTTTGCTTCTGCTTTTAATTTGTTTTGTGTTTGTTTTCTTGTTTATGTTTGTAGGTTAGTTTCACATGAGATCGTGTACAACTCTTGAAACAATTTGGGTAAAGTACATGAGGCCTTGTGCAACTATCACTACTTGGTTTTTGTCATCCTGCCTCTGTATGAAGAACTTGTTATCTTTAATCCATGATATGTCGATGGAAAATACGTACTATTCGAAGTGAACCTTGGTGAAAACACAATTCTTGTGTGCTAACTAGTGTCACCTACTTTAGTCGATTGTTTTTGGGTTAACCCTTGGAAACTCAGTTAAGTAGAGTAAGTTGAGGGGGAAAACCTTAATAGGCATGTCAGAGGTATATATAAACTACTTCTTAGAAGGAACAACCTCTTATGCTCTCAATAAGTTGGGATCCCTCTTTCGCCTCTGAAACGAATAAGTGATGTGCACAGTTATGAAAATGAAAAATGAAAAGTGAAAAATTTTGAAAAATGAAAAATGAAAAAGGTGAAATAAGAGAAAGCCTTCCTGTGCAGAGAAGTGATGCAAGTAAATCTACCAAGGTACTGACTAGGGTCGCTGGCAGCAGAGTGATGCTTGTGTTCCTGGGTGACTCTACAAGGGTACTATCTAGACCTGCTGGCAATGGAGTAAAACTAGGGATGAAACTAAGACTGACAACTATATTGCTTGTGCACCAATATACCCCTCATCCCCAATCGAAACAATTGTGTTGACTTAGATTGGAATGTGTGTCTACTAACCAAGAGCTTGGCAGATACTACATCTTAGAATCAAGCAAGTGTGGAAACCAATACAAACAGAGAACTAATAATACTTCCAAAGGTGTTAGACTTTCTCTTCACGAACAAGGTCCATTCAGAGAGCTGGAGTTCTACTAGTGTGTTGCCAAGGGTTCTAGCGGCTACAACCACCCTCCAAAATTTTTCCTTAGATTTGTTTTGGAGCCTCCCTACCAACCATCCTCAACAACATGTCTTTCACTATCTAGTATATGAGCTTTAGTGGTTTTCTAGCAGATTACTAGCCTATGCATGATAGCTTATTTCACTCCCCTCACAAGCTGCTTCCTCGGACTTGGTCCAGCTGATGTTTGAGCATCTCCCTCAAGAAATTGTGCAATTCTGGAGGGAAACCAACCTTCCCTCCAGAAATCGTGCCAATCTAACTAGCAGCCAGCTAGGCTCAGAAATTGCGCAATCCTTCTAGTCAACCTTCCTAGAGAAAATTGCATAATCTAGCCCAGCATGACTACTCAGCCTAGAAATTGCACAATTCTGGGCAACAGTTAGCTACTCCTCCCAGAAATTGCACAATCCCTATAAGCAACTAACCAATCTCCCTCCCAGGATTGCACAAATTTCTCCCACAGGCAAGCAAGTTGTTGCATGTGCCATCAGGTTGGCGGTTCCACCTAGGACCGAGAAAACTTGACTTGCATGCATGGGTTGTTTTTTTTCGAAAAAAAAAAGAAACATGCAAAAAGCATCCCTAGATTTTAGGGAGCTATTTTTAGTAGCTAGAGGTTACATGCAAAGATATTTTTAGAAACCTTCCTCCAAGTGTCACTTTTTTCTAGATTTGTGGCATCCATGTCATGAGCCTCAAACTTATCTATTTGATGCTTCATACCTCACTTCTTCACATCAATCTTGGAGCTCTAACATCCCACAACACATCTAGGAGTCTTTGACACATCTACCTCAACTATTTATGGGTAAGTTCGCTTAACTTGTCATTTGCAGTATTTATGTCGCTTTTTGTGTTTTGGCTTGTGTGAGTGATGTCTACTTGATTTCTATGAATGCCTCTTGTTGTTTGCATGCATATTAGCTTGTACTAGCACCATTTCAATTTCCGTTAGCAACTCACTGTTGTCACATGCATGACACTGTTTTGCATGAACGGTTGCCGATTCAGCGACTCGCTTCACACACATGCATTTTGTTCCATTTTCTATATATTTCTTTCACTATTTTCATGCACGATTAGTCACTCCTACTTACACTCAGTATCTTCATGCATTCACATCCACATTTTCTTTCAGTTGCCCATTGCCGGGTCTAGGCAACCTTGGCGCAGACTCTGCCTCACCAAGACATCATTGTGCAATCCTAAGAGGGAAGGCTCTGCCTTCCTCCCAGAAAATGTGCATTTCTATTCAGTGACTATCCTCCAGTATTTCCTTGAGTAATTCTAAGAGGTAGTGACTATTGGCACAAGAAATCACACAGTGAAATCCCTGGGCTTGCATCACCTGCCATCTAAAATTGCACATTGTGCAATCCCAAAACCCAGCAGGCTAGCCTGGATTGCACATTGAGAAATTCAAGCAGGTCAGTCTGGATTGCGCATTGCACAATTCTAGTAACCAGCCAACCTCTAGACAATATGGACCATGTTTTGCGTAGTTTCGGAAGCCAGTCTCCTGGCCTCCCAGGAAAAATTTTGAATCCTTGCCAATCAATCCCCAGGTATGTTGCATGTCGTTCCTCAAGTTTTCCTTGGTTTTAGCTAACATATTTCTTGCCATGCATGTCGCCATGTCTCTAGATCTAGCAGGTATTCATCTGCCTCTCAGCAATTTAGGATCAATAGCCTCCAAGAGAGAAGGATCAAATGACACTGATGGAAGCGCAACTGGAGTAGAAGTTGAGCGAGTGTCTACAAGTTTGTCGATCTATGAAGACACCAAGCTGATTGTAGACAAAGACATAAAGTTGAAATGGCAAGAGGTCAATGATTCATTCACAGGAACATTTGGGGAAGACCTTGAAGACCGCTAATTCTTTGTGAACATTCATAAGTCCAGCTTATATTAGATTGCATGCAAGTATCCCATGTTCCCATGCACAGACATGATACACTGGATTGTCTTGCACATTGATCTTGAGATGATGACATTGAGAAATGTCAGCGAGACGGAGATTTCTACCTTCAGGGAACATGATTATCAATGGATGTATTATTTGTCAAAGCTAATGATCACCATGGAGACACCTTTTAGCCTACCCAGTAGTAATGCCAACTCCAGGGATATCTTTAAGAACTGGGTAAAAGAGTTGGCCAAATTCAGGATGACACCCAACTAGATTTACAAGACAAAGATATTGTGGAAGGTGTATCAATACTTGGTCATCTTTGCATGTCACTTCTATGGCCAAGAGAGCATAGAGACCTTCCCAAATAGTTGGTTGATTGCATTGGACCAACTGGCCAATGAAGGAAAAACATGCAACTAGTCCAACATGTTGGCTCACAGGTTGAAGGAATAGGTAACAGGAGCTCGACAACTGCCCAAAGGTTAGCAAGTAGAAATCTACATGTCCGCATACATCTTGGATGCAATATATGCCTGTCAGCATTTCTTGAGCATGAAGTGGGTATGTACATTGGTGGAGACCTCTGTGAAAACTTGTTATAAATTGTTTTCCAAATGCAACTTCAAAGGAGTTATCACATAGCTATTAAATCATTTTGTCATCCCGGTGTATAAGATCATATTTGAGTAGGATCCACCTTGCATGTAAAAGGCAGCAATGGAGGCACTAATCTGTATTGCCGATTGGTATGCCTCACCGTCTGGCACCTTCATATAGATGTATAGCGCAGAGAAGCGTCTGCATGTTTTGCCAAAGTTTGTCATGAACAAGCTCGTCATGCGAGAAGTATCATATCACATCTCATCATGACTATTAATTAGGTTTCATCGGAAGAAGAAGGTACCTTGGCCCACTCTTCTGTTGCAGATCGAGTTATACAAGATATGGAACCTCAAGCATGCAGATGTCGAAACAAAGGAGATCAAGAAATATCCTTTCAATGTCTGAAACTTCAATCTGCATGAGCTGCACTGTATTGTGAAATATCACTGTGTGAGAGTATAGTTTTAATGGATCCACAGGGCATGTCATTAAGTAGAGGAAGACCCATGGAGATATTGTTACAGCTTCTCTAGGCCCAATGAGACCATTGAAATTGTTGTGGAATGGTTAACGAAGTAGCATCCAGGAGAGCAATAGCAGCAACAGGAGAAAAGGTCAACATATCAGCCCATGGAAAAGGCAAGTGGAATGTTGTCGACAATGCGGAGGTGGAACAAAGCTACAATTTTAGAGCAGACCCACTTGTGTAGAAAGTAGCTTTGGCAATAGAGGTGAAGAGGCAACATCGCAACAAGAGGAACGTGCAAAGGTCGAGAGAGAAATAGAGAATGGAGGAAACAAAGGAGTTGCATGAGTTGAAGGAGCAACTCCATAAGGAATAAGAGCTACACATACATGAGAAGGAAGCACAACAAGAACATGTATAGTAGGGGATGAAACATGTACAAACTGATGAAACTTCCCTCATATAGGTAGTCAACTCATTTGAGTAACTGGCACCAAGTAGACAGGGTGAGCAGTTGCAGGAGCAGGACATCTCTGAAGAGATTGAACAAGCACTTGAACAGATGGATACCTATATGGAGCAATAGGAGTTAGAGAAAGACATCTACCTCATGTGTTACCACCAAAAGGTCAACCCAACAACTTCACCAGATCCTGAAGTGGAGAAAGTCCCAAGCGACCAAGGAGACACTGAGATCCTTGGAGACAATCAGGAATGATATATGCACAACATATCATTTGATGAGTCATAGCATAGAGTTGTGCAATCTCGCAGAGTGTCTACTCCAGATGACAACACATCTCTTGTGTAGTTTGAGGAATGAGTGATCATGTCTGATGTGAAAAAGCATCCAGAAGCATTAGCTAATGCTAACAGAGCATATGTTGAAGCCACTAACCCAGGTGTTCACTTCTTGATAGATGAGAACAAGTGAATGGATAAGGAGCTACAAACGGGCAAGTAAGGAGGAGAACTAGTTACAGAATCCACCCGAGTAGAGTTGAAGAAGGCAATGCTAGATGAAGTATTGTCCGTTGAGTTAGTCATGTGGGTGTTGTATTCCAAGTTTGGCATCATGCATAAGGCAGTTATCCATCTCAATGGTTGGAAGCAGCGATGAGCTAGGAGAGCACGTATCTTGTCAAACGTGCATACTGTTGTTGACTACATGCAAACATGGACAATGAGATACAAGGGAGCCTCATTACACTTGCCTAAGATGATGAATCCCAGAGTAGTCGAGTTGAAGGCAAGAATCTAGAGTGAGATCTGGAACTATGAAGATGTTCCATGTCTCATCACTATATTACAGGCTTCCCATGCACAGGTATTCAGTAGTATGGATTTTTCGGTGTGCACACATGTGATCCCATCTATTGGGACACTCATCGAGGCAAAGACAAAGGCACAAGTCTGACTAGAGCTTGATTCATACATTTACAAGTTGATGCACATAACCACCAGTCCAGACTTGGTGATCAATGCAGACAACATGCATCAGTATGTTGTTGGTTCAGTTGCACTCAAGGCGATTATGTACATTTTATCAGACGAGTTGGATAGAGGAGCCCTAGCAGTGTACCTGGATGCAATGGAGGCAAGAGTTCATTTCCAAAAAGATGTCACCACAGATTACACGGACACTATCGTGGAAAACCAAGCATGGAATCAGTTCACTACTTTCAACCACCATGAGGATGTCGAAGAGTTGGTATTCCCACAGTTGTCTGAGTCATAGTGATGTCTTGCATGGATTGCTCAATCCTATTTTGTCTCACATGGGTAGATGTGCAGATTGTATGTAATGTCTTGTCAAGTGGAAGCTAAAGTGTCAATAGTTGGATATAATAGTCATAGAGTAGATGAAGAGTCATGAGGGTAGATGAATAGTCACAAAGGGGAATTTCAAGGGCCACCCCACCCTTTGTTATATATAGTCCCTCATAACTCATTGTAAAGGCTTTTGGTCAACAAAGCTTCCAATAGGAGTATCTTAGAGAAAGCTTGGAGAGTATTGCAACGATCCTTGGCTTCTCCATTGTGCAAAGCTAGTATATCTCTTTGGAGGATCAGGCGGAAGTGACCGTAACATTCCACTGTTGGAACTAGTGGTTGGTCATGGTTGTATTATATGACTAGAACTTTCACTTCTTAATATAACAGAGCCAACATGTTTCATGCATATGTCGTATTGTATTTCATCTATCTTGTTTACTCTAAATGATATATTTTTGTTTATTTACGCATGCATGTGTAGCTATTTTTTGCATATGTATGTATGAATCTTACTAAAATGTGTTTTTGGTTTAACCATCACTTTGGATTGCTAGCTTACTTTCCTTCCATGTTTTGATGCATCTTTTCTCATGTGTTCCCTTCTTAACTCTGTGCTTTCATAGGTTTCCAAGGGGCACACTTACCTAACCCTTCGTGTGTTAGAACCGCTCATGCACCTTCCTTCACTTGCTACATATGTCACACCCTTACTACTAACAAGGACATCTCACTTGCCTCTGTGTGAAACTGCAGTCAAGGGGATAACGTACGACCCACTGTTGGGACTCCTACACCAAATGGTTTGGGGTCTAGTTGGTACTTCTTACTAGGGATATCCCCTGACACGTTCATGGGTCCAGTACCATCAACACATAGATAGTAAAATCATCCATGTAAACTTCCACACAATCATGAATTAGATCAGAAAGAATGCGTAAAACTGCCCTTTAGAATGTTGCAGGTGCATTACATAACCCAAAAGGAAGTACACGATAAGCATAAGTTCCCCATGTACATGTAAAGGTTTCTTATCTTGATCTTTTGGAGCTACTTGGATTTGGTTATATCCACTAAAACCATCCAATAATGAAAATTACTTTGTCCCTGCCAATGTATCAAGGACTTGATGTATAAAAGGAAGTGGAAAATGACCTTTTAAAGTAACTTTATTCAATTCCCTATAATCAATACATACTCTCCATTTTCAGTTATTTTATGGAATAATTACCAATGGTGAGACCCACTAGTTATCTAATATTGGATAAATGAAATTCACATTTAACAATTTCCCTTCGGTTTGGATTCATCCTCTTCTGGGGTTGTCAGATTGGTCTGACATTTTCTTCAATATAAATATGATGCATACAAGCGTTAGGACCAATTCCTTTCATATCAATGTATTCCCATGCATAAGCAGGGGAATGTTCTTGTAACATATTCACTAATTCTTTCTTTTGAGATTCTTCCAGATTATCTTTAATATTCAAAGTTTTACATGGAAAATTTTCTATTAAAGAATTGCCAAATTTCTCCATAGAATGTAAATCCATTTGACAATATGATAGATATTCAATATTACATTGTTATTGAAAAATTTTAGTTCGTTCAGAATATGAGGAAGATTCATTATTTTCCATTAAATTTAAAATTTGATCTTCTTCATTTATTTGTGAAGTAGAAAAAATTGATACTTCTATTGTTGTCTTTGCAAGAGGATATAATGTGAATTTCTTTGTAGAACTTCCATCAGAGATAAACATATCACTAAATCTACAACTTATAAAAGGATCAGTTGTAGCTAACCATGGTCTACCTAGAATCAATGGGTATCCTCCTAGATTATTCTTGGGTGACAAGATCATGAAGTCAACATCATATTCCCAAGAATATAATGATACAAATACATATTCTAACACACCATCAAGTTTGATGACAAATATATCTGCTAATTGCAATAATGTAGGTGTATATTGAAGATTAGGAAGTTTCAATTGATTCATAGTTTGTTTACTCATGATATTTATAGATTTTCCTAAGTAAATCAATGCATTTGGAATCTCAATACCATTAATGTGTGTTTTCACAATGGAACTTCTTGGATCTAGATATTTATGAGCTGTTGTTTTTCCCATCATGATATCTGCAATTTTCCCAACTAACTAGATTCTTTTAACTTATTTTCTTTTTCTTCCTGGCTTTTTAATACTTAACTCCATGATTGTCTTTGCAAATATTGGTATTTATTTGATAGGTTGTAATAAAGTAATTTTTATACAAACATTCTTCAGTTCATCTATCATATCGTAATTAGGAAATTCAATATGTTTTTCTACCCCTTTGTCAATTTTCAATCTTTCAAGAAAAGGTCGATTTTGAACAGAAACTGAAGGTTGTTCTATAATGGGAGTTGATTTTATTGGATTATCATCATAATGTATAGAGGTGGTTTGTTTTTTAGTATTTTCTTATTGATTAAGATATGCCTCTTTCTCAGAGAGTTCATCCTTCTCATATTCCTAGATAACAACAAATGGTGACTTCTTTTCGAATACTCTACCATATCCAAGTTGGACATTGTTTATATGTAATAGAGTTATCTTGTAAGTTTGGAAATTATGGCCTTATATGTTGTAAATAAGTTATGACTTTTTATTATTTGGATTTGGAAGTCACTGAGAAGGCAGTTGATTTGGCTTTTGTGGAAATGGTAATGAAATTTGTGGGTTAGGATTTTGAGTTTGAGAGGGTTGAATAGACTGAGGAAAATATTGTGGTGGAAAAACAGGGTAAGGTTGTTGAAATTGAGGATATTGAGGATACTTGCCATAAGGATTTTTCAATTCTTGTGCCTAAGGTTGAGACCAAGGTTTCCAAGGCATGGGTGCAGTCCAATTACTTTCTGGTGGTTCTGCATATCTTTGAGTGTTGAAACCTTGAGTCATATTTGATTGTGGATTTTTCCATGGTCTCTTAGAAATAAAACTAAGAGGTTATACTTGATTTGGAATTACTTGCTCTTGATAGATAGATTTAAGGCCTGGTATTGAAGGGAATTCATTCGTATCATGATTTTCTGCACGTATAACACAAGCTTCTACAATTTTTATGTTAAGGGGGCATTCTCTCAAGGCATGTTTCTTTTTACATTTTAAACAAAAGATAGATAATGCAAAATTTTCATACTTTTTCTTGTTTTGTATTTTAATGGTATCTATTTGTTCACTAAGACTCCCCAAAATATATGTTTTTAAAATTTCAAGCAAATTTCCTATTTTAGCCCTACTTACTGTCCCAACTACAGATTTATTAATCCTAGACATAACAGGATCTCTTGGATTTTTCCTAGTTCTTGCCTTTCCTCATGAAATGTGTATGCATAAATCACAAATATATCTAAATGATAACTATAAAATATCTCCTTTACCCATGAAAATGAGAAGATCTATCCACTCGTCTCTGATAGATTTCAGCGAGAGAGCTTTCATGGTTTCTTCATCTAGAGTATGCATTTTAGCCCTTTTTACATTATAATAAAATATTTTAATGAAATATTCAAGATTTTCATCTTCTTTTTGCATCACTTTAAAGACTTCATATTTAAGGTTACAAGGTATACAACAATCCTTGTATTTTTCTAAGAACACATTTTTCATTTTTTCCCATGTTCTTATATAATGTACTCCTAAGCCCATAAACCATTTTAATGTTGCATCTTTAGGAGTGGAAGGAAACAATTTCAATTTTTCAGTATCAAACAAGTAGTCATAAGATCTACACAAGACTTCAGAATCAAAGAGAAATGTTTCAGGATCCTCATTTCATAATCCATGGAAATTAGGGAGGATAGAGGGTGAGATATTTTCCATTGTGGTCATGGTATATTAATCAAATATGGGAAATCCAAAAGGTTATGGATCTCCTCTAGCAGCTCCTCTTCCTCTTCCTCCTCCTCTTCCACCTCCAATCCTATGTTCACCACTCACATTATGTACTTCTCCTTCCCCTTGTCTTGCAATTGTAGATTCCTCAGAGCTAATATAAGGTTCCAAAATTGGATTTTCTAGTTCCTCCTATGGTTCTTCTATCAATGAAATGTTAAAATAGGTTTCTTGTTCTTCTTCACTAGGGATTTCCAGTTCTTGTCCTAGAAATTGTTCTCCAATTGAAGATAGAAAAATTACTCCTTCTGTTGGGGATGTAGGATCTTCTTCTTCTACTACGACTTTAGTAGAGGAAGCTGGCGAATCTTTAGATTGGATTTCAGATCTATGTACCTTAGGAAGTCTATTTTTGCCTGCAATTGATGGAATATGAGTTTGGGTGGATGGTGTGGCACTATGACGTCGTGGTGGGGTGATTGGTGATGTTGGAATAGAACTTCTACCTCTACTTACGAATCTACCTCTAGAATCTCTTTCCCTATGTGTCTCCGCGAAAACTAGTGTCGCTATTTGATCTGCTAGTCCCACTAAGACAAGTAGCTATCTTAGAAACAAACAATTCAAAGCAACTTGTGTTTTCCTTTATGGATGATAGATAAGAGAGAAGAAAAGAGCACCAACCTCAGTCTTTCGCTTGGCTCCTTGCTTGTTTCCTCTCTCCTTTCTCACTTGTCCCACTTCAAAGAACACTTGTAGAGGCAAAGCAGCAAAATACCATCAAAGCATAGAGATATATAATACCATAAAAATGTAGAATTAGATGTACATTCACCATAAATTTGCATTCACAAATACAATATTTACAAGTGCACAAGTATATGGAGGAAAACTCAAATAACTTTATTAATAGTAGAAGTAGAAGAGAGAGTTACAACCCAGCTATCTGATCTAGCATCATCCTCCCAGCATGAAAGCCCTCTTCACCTCATGAAAATCAAGATCACCCAACAATACAATGTCTCAAATAGAAACCAACAATGCTTCCTTACAAATTACAAATTTCCAGCCTCTGGATCTCTGGGATGAGGGATCCATTTATAGATATTTGTAGAGGGGTGAATCAGCTTCTAGGTTTTTGATTAATGTCATTTCACTGATAGTTCTTGGTTCCAATTGGAGATTTCAGGATCTCTTCCTCATCCCTGGGCGAATTCAGAGAGGCAAGTGTCATATGGGCAGTTTCTAGAAGATTCTCTAAGTTTCCACCTAGCAAACTGCCTCTTCTATTTGTCTACTCTTGCTCATCACACCCTATAGAAGGGATTTTTAGTATGCATCACACCCTCACCATGGAGTAGTTTGTATGGTCCAGTTTTGACCAGTTCTAAGTAGTTTTTCAAGGAGAACTTCTGGGAAATTATATAATCAGTTGAACTTGATCCTTTAGGGTTTTAAACAACACTTTTAGGGGTTTGAGATCCCTTGGTTTATCAACATATGTGATTGGGGTTGTAGTGCCCAAATATGTCTATAACAGTTGCCCCCTAAAGCATGAGGTCGTAAATCTTCTGATGTCGGGTGAAATGTTTTATCATGAGGATCCGAGGTTTTTCGAACTGGAAGGTGACCTGTATAAAATAAAATACAATACATTATATTCATATTACTTTCATGATATAGCTGAGGTGGGCATTCCCATGCTTAGCTTTATAAATTCATTTTCATGTACATAGGTCAGACAACCGTCTATGTGGCAGACTAATGATTCTGGCAGAGTCATCATCCCTTATCTTGGATGATCATCTGTGCAGCTATGGAGTACATTTGATGTCTTTATTTTCCTGAATATATCACAGCCTGGATGGATGAAACTAGATCCGGGGTCTTCAAACTCGTTCAATCTTCGCTCGATGCAAAAGTCAATCCATGTGAAAGATGTCTTGAAGTTGAACATGGAAAGACATCTCCTAATTACTAGCCAATGATGTAAGCTATTAACATGCATGAGAGGAATCACTGATAATGATAATGACCCTCAGGGTACTATAGTATAATTCACATGGTGTGAATACAGGACTTGACGTCGAACACCACACAAAATCTTTCGGTTGAAGGCCATTGATGTAAACCTCTCGTCGGAAGTGAGAAACTTGCTATTGAGGCATGCAAGCTTCAAAGTACTGAAAGGGTTGTTTCTAAGTCAACTTCTTGGATAATGAGCTGATGTTGACAAGAAGTGACCCGTCGTAGGAGGGACTTAATGAATCCCATATATGACACAAAACGAAATAAATTATTTTCTGGAGGTGAAAACAATCTATTGATACAAGGTTCAGGGTGGCAGTCATGAAAAATGGAGCGTGAAGGTATTGCAGTGGATGAGGCGTTAGCTGGGTTGGTGAATTCTCTGAGCGACTTCTCTTGAACATATCGGCGACACTATGATGGATCGATAGCGTTAACCCCATGGATGGTACGGAGGACCAATTGTGATGGTGAACGGAATAACCCAACCCGACTCAATCATGGTGATGGATTGAAAGTGTCATGTTCAAGAGCGACCTGATACCAATGAAGTTCTTCAAGTTTTCTTCCCTTTTTCCCCAGTCATTGCTGATTAGTACCTCTTTGTTTTTGTCAAGCTTGAGGAGGATAACATATGCTTGTTCTATAATTTGACCTTCGGGCAAACCTGTCACTATGTTTTAGTGAGCCTAGCGACAGTGAAACTCGCTCTTGTCCAGATGGACAAGTTTGTCACTATTGTTTTAACGAGTTTAACAACAAATACAACTCAGTCCTTTTCATATTTAGAGAGTTTGAAAAGAGACAAAAAGGAAACTCCAGTAGTCATTTTTCATGGTATAATCCCTTAAGTCCGAAAAAGTGCAAAATAATACGAAAGGGATGACTTTTCGATAGTTTTAGCGAGCCGAACAAGACAAGCGCTTGATATTTTTGTGTAATTATCCCTCAGGTCCATAAATATTAAAATATAGAGGAGGGATGGTGCTTCCATTTACTTTAACGAGCTGGAAAGGCCAGTAGCTCGGCAATCTTTTCATATTTTACAAGTCTAAAAAGAGCTTAAAAGAGACTCGTTTTTTAGGAACTAGTGATGTATCTGAGTAGCAACTGGTTCCAGGTAATTTTGGAACTTCTCAAACACAATAGAGTAATGAGGGTGGCTAGTAGAATCACTCGTCGCAGCTATTCCTCAAAAGGGTAAACAATCAAGTGGAGGCGTATGATCGGCTAAAAGAGTGGAGGTGACGGTAAGAACATGACCAAGGCTCAAAAGGTTGATAGAAATGTGATCACAAAGGTTATTTATTGAGGGTGGATTCATTTTTTAATGAGCATGAATATTTGGAAACTATGCTCAGTGGCAAGTTTTTTTTTAACGAGCTTGAACCCTGCGGTAACACTGCTCATTGCTAGGTTTATTTTTTAATGAGCTTGAACTTTGTGGAAACATTTCTCGTTACTAGGTTTATTTTTTAATGAGCTTGAACTTTGTAGAAACATTTCTTGTGCCAGTCATCTTTTAAATATGTCTCTTATTTTGTAGGTTCATTTTTTAGTGAGCTTGCCCCATGTGAAACTTTGCTCAGCGCCTTTTGTATGCAGGTTAGAAATGACCAACTACAGGACTAAGAGTTAATGAACTACTGAGGTCAGGTAGGATAGTTTCTAAAAAAACGTCTCCTTTGCTTTGTCGGGGCCACCGACAAAGGTGAATGGTGGATCAGACCAATCACCTAACCTAAGCAGTTGAAGTTAGTAAAATACTACGAGTTTAGAGTTATGCTGGTCGCTTTTCACTTGCATAAAAAAGGTTTGCATGCTCCCAAGTGTTGAGAAAACAAAAATTTCCAATTACCTTGTGGAAGTTCCTGCATTTAAGTGGGATCATTTCTTCTGCAGAGCAGACAAAACACTTCCTTGGCTCTATCCATCGAAATAGACAAAGGTGAATGGTGTGAGCTTCTAATCACATAAATTGCAAGGAGATCCTGTTTCAGACTGATCCCATATCCTATAAGGAAATGGTATTTTAGATCAATCATATTTGAAACTGATACTCAAATCCTACAAGGAAATGGTGTTTCAGAATAATCATATAAGCTAGGAGGAAATCTGTTTTTTCATTTGGGTTCGTCTGCCATAGCAGACCGGGGTGCATGCCCCCTAAGCTTCGTTACATTCACCAAATCACTTGCGGTAATTCGGTGGATAAACTGGAGGTTGAAGAGACATTCCTTGTGTAAAGAGATCATTTAGGGATGGTATTTGACTCGTAGCCATGTTTGAACTAGGAAATGAAATCTGGTCAACAAGTTGTACCATTCTACCTTCATACGGGAAACACATCACCTGAAAGAGTGAGGAAACAATAGCTCCCATGCGGTAAATGTAGTCACACTCAAGGAGTAGATTGTAATCTAGTGGCCCTTGGACTACCATCACATTCAAGTGAATGTGTTTCCTTCTCAAAGTTATAGGCACATTTGGAAGGATCCTTAACGGTCGACTAGTTCCTTTATTAAAGCTTGACAAATTTTGATTCTCAGGCAGAAGCGATGGCAAACCAAGTGCTTTCCAAGTAGTTGAGGAAAGGATACTCATAGAATCCCCTTCGTCTATGATAGTTCTAGCCATGATAATTCTATAAACTTGTACTATGATTCTGAATGGCACATTAGATGGAAGGCGGGGTCCTGCTAGTATATTCCAATCAAAGGAAACGACTAGATTGCTTGGAGGAGGGACCAAATAAATGGCCGGTTGAGTCTCTTGAAATGGGGAACTTCCTTCATGTGGTAAAGGAATGGGTAGATTGGCCCCATGTTCATTAGACTCTGTGTTAACAAAAATAATTTGAACAGTGTCGTTCTCATCCTCTTTGGAGACTGTATCATCTGAAGGTGGACCTTCTGAAGGCAAGATTAGGTCGGCTGCCATCCCGACCTGTTGAATTTGGTTCGGTGTGGACTCAGAAGGTTTATCTTCAATGATAGGCATTTCGATTGACAACAGAGGTGTGTCAGTCAGATTTTGAACTAGCGATGGACTTGGCAAGAGTTTCTTGTATCCAGGTGGAAGTTGCTACAGTGAAGTAAGACGATTATCCAATACACTTTTAGCTTCGTCCAGAAACGGAGAACGGTGGAGAGCATGATCGCCCTCACACAACCTACAAGGAAATTTAGATCTTCCTTTTAGTCCATTGACTTCATTTTCACTAGTCGATGGTGTATTCTCAACATGATCGACAGAGGTTGATGACACCAAATGGTGCAAGTGGGGAGATCAGTCTCGATCCGCAGAATGTAAGGGAAATCTCGATGAAAGTGGTTTCCTTTGCAAATTATGCATGAAGTTTTGGGTTTAGAACATGCGGTGTGTGGATTTTCGCTAAACGATGCATGGTTTCCCCCTTGCTGGACCGGTTTCTTCTTCTTCTTCTCCTTCCCTTTCTTCTTCTTCTCAGTTACTTGGTTTTTAGTATCACTAGCTTCACCAAGAGAAGAGGAAGAAGGAGAGGGAGAAACCAATGAAGTAGAAGGTGAGGGAGAAACTCTAGTATCATCTGGTTGCTGATTTGATTGCTGAGGAATTACAGTGTTTTGAACGATAGAGGTTGAGAAAAGCCATACCGGCAAGCCAATTTTGATTCCTGGAAGGGAAAATGTGGCCATGTATGGAGCACCAATATCTCCCCAAGAGGAGAAAGGACTGGGAAATCCTTTATTGGTGGCTCCATTATCTCAACCTAAGATCAACGAGGGAACAATGATGTTATTCCGAATTAAATAAATTTTATGGCGCTTTGACACAACTTTCTTTTTCAATTTCTAAGAATCGAGAAAAAGCTAAAGGTGACTCTAGTGGCCTTCAATTTTTAATGAGCCCAAAGTGACAAGTGCTCAGGTGGACCTTTTATTTTAAGGAGTCAAAAAAGAATGAAAGTGACTACTCTGGAAATCTAGACAGAGGGATTACCAAACCAATCACAAAACTGCAATATACACCTCGGTGGTAAATTAAAGAGAAATTACCGAGGACTTTACGTACGACAGTCAATATTCTCGAATGTTGTGTTCAGTGCATTGCGATCGATAGGGCATCAGACATGGCTTTCTAAGGATAAAGGATATCAGCCTATTGCGGTCTCCCAATATATACTCAACGGTACGTGGGAGCACAAGTTCGTACTAGCACTTGTCGTATCAAAGTGGAGGAATCACCCAACCTACAATGAAAAAGATATTTACCAAGCTTTACGATGCCGGAATACGTCTCTAGCCTAGACTTCTAGATGTTGTGCCTTAGGTTCCAAAGTGTTTTTATGTTCATTGAGGTTTATTTTATAGTTGATCTTTCTTAAGAAGTTTTCCTTTGAAGGTTCACTGTGTGATGTATATGTAAAATTCCTAAATATGCAATCTAAAATGATAAATAGTCGTTTGTTTTCTTTTAGCAATGAAAATCCCAGCTACTAAGGAAAGAAGAGTATGGTTCTTTCAACAGAGAGCAGAGAGCACACACTAAACGCACATTCCTAAATCAATTTCTGCATGCAGTCTAAATGCAAATGCACATCCATGTATTTGTTTTTCCATTTCCTTAATGTGAGAATGCCAAAAAGAAAACTAAGTACAGATCTCAACTACTTTTCTTCAAAGCGACACTTTAGCAATTTATTTTCAAAAAAAATGAAAGGAAGACTAAGACGACACTTTCCAATTTTGAATGGGAAACTGCTTTTGACACTTCAAATACTGACAATCCAAATCAAATACAATGGAAAAAGTAAAATCGACTATCTGAAAGAGGAAGACTTTATGGCACTCTTTTTCTTGACTCGAAACGACAGTTGCGACACTTTTGAATCAAAAGACGACAGTTCAATTAAGCCATTATTTGCAAAGGAGGATTGTAAATGATGAAAAATACATAAAAAAAAAAAAAAAAAAAACATTCACAATTCCTTATCAATGGAGGTTGAACAATGTACAGGAAGAAGGTTTCAACAATGATATCTGATCATAGGCTGCAAAACTACTGAATAGAGCTGAAAACAATGAAGAAAAACTCAAATTCCAGAGAGGGAAACAATCTCATTCAATCATCGCACCTATCCTTAAGGGTAATGGGGATGCATCTCACCTATGGCACATGGGAGGTGCGATGCATATAGACTACCAAAGAGAGATAGTGCGATGGTCCAGCGAATGAAGCTGAGCTTGGTTTTTGCTCAAAATTTGCAACTAAGTTCAGCTATTTCAGTCAAGCTATTATAGACAGTAAATACAAAGTATAGGGGTATGATCTTATGAGATTATTGAGCTACCACCAGGGCACTTAGGATGTTTGCAAGTCAGATGTTCAGTTCATAAACCAACCTGGAGATTGACTGAAGCAACGTTGATCTACTTTGCACTTGTTATGCAAGTGCAGTTCGAAGGCTAGATGACTTAACTTCAAGCTCCATCTATAGTTTATAAGGCAAACAATAGTAACAGACAAACAAACTATTCGTTCCCCAGCGAAGTCGCCATTTTGTTTTTGGGAAAACTAGTGTCACTATTTGATCTACTAGTCCCACTAAGACGGGTAGCTATCTTAGAAACAAACAATTCAAAGTAACTTGTGTTTTCCTTTATGGATGATAGATAACATAGAAGCAAAGAGCACCAACCTCAGTCTTTCACTTGGCTCCTTGCTAGTTTCCTCTCTCCTTTGTTTCCTCTCTCCTTTCTCACTTGTCCTGCTTCAAAAAACACCTATAGAGGCAAAGCAGCAAAATACCATCAAAGCATAGAGATCTATAATACCATAAACAATGTAGAATCAGATGTACATTAACCATACAATTGCATTCACAAATACAAGATTTACAAGTGCACAATTATATGGAGGAAAACTCAAATAACTTTATTGATAGTAGAAGTAGAAGAGAGGATTACAACCTAGTTGTCTAATCCAACATCATCCTCCCAGCATGAAAGCCGTCTTCACCTCATGAAAAGCAAGATCACCCAACAATATAATGTCTCAAAGAGAAACCAACAGCACTTCCTTACAAATTACAAATTTCCAGCCTTTGATCTCTGGGATGAGGGATTCATTTATAGATATTTGCAGAGGGGTGAGTCAACTTCTGGGTTTTTTATTAGTGTCATTTCATTGATAATTCTTGGTTCCACTTGGAGATTTCATGATCTCTTACTCATCCCTGGGTGAATTTAGAGAGGCAAGTGTCATATGGGAAATTTCTAGAAGATTCTCTAAGTTTCCACCTAGCAAACTTCCTCTGCCATTTGTCTGCTCTCACTCATCGCACCCTACAGAAGGGCTTTTTAGTATGCATCGTACCCTTTGTGTGTAACAGGTGATATGCATCGCACCCTTAGCATGGAGCAGTCTATATGGCCCAGTTTTGACCAATTCTGAGTAGTTTTTCAGGGAGAATCAGTTGACCTTGATCCTTTAGGGTTTGAAACAACACTTTTAGGGGTTTGAGAGCCCTTGGTTTATCGACATATGTGATTGGGGTTGCAGTGCCCAAATATGTCTATAACACTGTGCATAAATATTTTTTATCATTTTTTTTTATGAAAAGTAAAAGATTCCTATATACACTTCCCTGGCAACAACCCCAAAATGTTTGGTAATTTAATTGATGTTAAATTACTACATAAATTATTGATCAGCACTTGTAGACTGATGAAGTGTATACGCACTGTATGTGCTAGGATTCCTTATTATTCAAGACATTCCTAGATTAAATTGAGATATCGAGATGCACATGTTTTCCCTAACAACTATCACTTTTACATGAAAGTAAATATATCGCACTTAACAGAAGTGAAACATAGTTTATCACACTTGCTTGAAAGAAATATCACACTCACATTTGCTCAAAAGAGATATCACACTTGCAGAAATAAATATCACACTTGCTTAACTAAATAATGAAATTAAATCTAAATCACTCTAACAAAAAAAGAGAAATTAACTCTATAATCACACTAATTAGAAATTGAAATATTTTTCACTCAAATGTAATTTAACTCAGATGTAACTCAAACTATACAACAAATCCTAAATCAATCTACACTTTGTCATACTACTTTCCATGTGCATAAGAGATCTCAGCTTCACGTATTCATCCTATAGCAAAATGATTAAACAAATCCTTCTTAAAATCAGTCCTAAACATTCACTCAAAATCAAAACTGGACAGTTAGATGAACTAATTAAACACTATATAAAATGCATAATTGAAATTTTAATTAAAAATGATAAAAACTTACAACTCTAGGGGGGCTCCTATGAGATGTAAGTAATCAACACGACTTCTTTAAAGGATTATATACACATTGAGATAACACACATCAAATATATCAAACGAAAGAGATTTTTTATAACTATAAATAGAGTTTCAAAAATAATATTCAGGTATGTCTTTATCATGCCAAGAGGTAGTTTTATAACCACTATCTATAATTATTTTAGAGATTTACAAGCCTATCCTACTCGACATCGACTAAAACTAACATAAGAAGATAATATTACATGATTTCCTCATGATTTTCTATCGGAGAAGCAAATCATGAAGCTAAATATCTGCTTCAATTAATTTTCTTGCTTACCCAGTTCACCTTTGGCTCCTTCTTCATTGGTTGAATTCCACGTTGACTGGGCTTATACAGTGTTCTTATCATCAATCCAGGTCATGAAGATAGGTAAATATCATTATGCCATCTATTAGCCACCTGCCCATATGTCTCGTTCCTTAGCTGGAGTTTTAGAATCAATCGAACCTTCATCTATGTTGCAGAATAAATCATTAGCTGCATAATTGGTGCAATTCAGTACCTTATGCAAATATTGAGTTAAATAATAAAGAACAATGAAACTTATGAAATAAAATATGTTTAAGTACCTATTGTTTCCATGAACCTTGTAAACTGATTCTTATTAGAGTTATTAGATTAAAAAAGAAGGAGGATGGAGTGTAAGAAGGTTAACAAAAAGAGACAATTTTGGGCTTCAACAATGTCCCATCCTCCTATGCCACAATTCGTTCAACTCCTTTCCACTACTACTGTCACTGACTTTTATTGCCATTGGTGAATTGAGCTACAACCTTTATAGCATGTTTCTTTGAGCTCCAATTTGTTTCACCTTCTTCCATCTTAAGTGTTTGACATAAACTTTCTTCCTACGAAGTGTACATCATACCGCTTGTCCTGCAACTAGGACACTAAAATTAGGTTCATACCCAATCCAAACACATGAAACACATTAGTAGCATTGGTGCTAGCTCCTGAATCCCTCTGAAACTCTATGGTGTCTCTCCCTACAGGAGTACATTTAACTTTGTTTCCCATAGTGATATGGAAGTCCATCTACTCTTCTTGAAATATAGAGATATATTCTCTAACTCCTTTCATATGAGCTAAAGCTCCATTATCTATATACTAGACACCAGGTGAAGTTGATCTTGATAGGAAATAAATTCATCCTCCAACCTAGAAGATAAATCTAAATCATCTTGACTATTAATTTTGTCCATAATTTTTTGTGTTATTTCTCTTTCCTCCCAACGCTGAATTTGCTCAGAAAACTGCTGCAAAAATAGTGTCCAACTAGAGAACTTCTCTGAAAGGAAAATATTAGCTTCTCCCTCTACCTTTGGTAATCCTCGAACTAGAGAAATCGATTTTTCCTCAAGAAATTGACCCTCCTAGCCAAGAAATTGTTCTACCCTCTGGGGATTTGAATCGCTTCTCATGCTAAGTAGTGAACATATTCCTTTCTCTTCTATTGAACTCTCCAACTGATCATATCTGCTCTGAGACCATGTGAAAATTTCATCTATTTGAATAACTAAATAATATTATTATGGCTATCAAATAAATTATGCAATTTATTTGCTATGGAAAATATCGAATAAGTTTACTACTAAAAATTTTCACAATAAATTACTGTGGAAAAGAAAATGTTGGAAATAGAGAAATTCTAGCACACACATAGAAAATATTAACATAGTTATATTTGGACAGCTATCCCTGGAAAAACCCAATGTGCGAAAATTGGTGCAGTAGATGAGGTTTTTCTTATTAATTTTCAGCATCAAATCTGAGTACAAGAATTCTAGTAATATAAACAAAGAAAAATACTGAGAGAAATAGAAATTTCTCTCTCCACAACAACTTCCTAACCAAGAGATGGACCCACTTTAATTCGTTGGTGCCTCTGCGTCACTCTCTGCCCATTTCTCTTGTGGAATACACTCTCCCTCACACTACCACTTCCTAATTCGAAAATTTTCCTTCCGGACTACTACTACTACCCTCTCTCTCACATATTACTCACCCTTTGGGTCTATCTCCTTTGTTGAAACACAACCACAGAGAAAATTGATCTACCTGGGTAACTGAGTAACTGCACTAGTGTATTCTCCATCTACCCATCAAATTCTTCTTATAATCTTTTGTTGGAGCACCAATAGCCAAGATTAAAACACAATCTATGGCTCAGATTATTTCCTTGTCGATTTATGTTAGTTTCTAGAACATTCACACCATGACTTAATTAATTATCATTAATTAGTCATATTCCCTAAGTTTAGACTTAGGAAATATTTAAAATATGACTAATAATCTAATTAAGTTGTCTCTAGGTGGAATTTCCAGAAATGACTTCTAGGTTTTGGGGATCTCATGTATTATAGCCTCTCAACAAAATTTCATGGCTAGAACACATCTAATGCTACAAAAACTAACATAAACCTCAGTGATAGTCCTAGAAGAGCGATGGTCAAATGTAGGCCTCATCTCTGGAAACATCTCAAAAAATAAACCAAAAAACTTTGAAGTGAAAGGGAAGTTTTCCCTCCCATGTATCATCGCATGACATCTATCTAAAGCCATACAAAATTGCCTAAAAAAAAATGGTAGACCATATGATACATCATGGCACTTGAATCAAAGAATCAACATAATAAGAAAGAGGGAAACAAATTCATTGTCCATCATTGCTATAGTGTGCAATGGTGGTGAATAATAATGAGAGGCACCTAACCTCCTATGCAACAAATGAATAAATTGATAGCTTTCCACCACACACTTGAAAATCTGTTGGACGGACTACATGAGGCCTAACATATCTTTAAGAGTATGCAAGTTGAATCTATGGTGCACCCCATGGGGAACATCAGGGAACTAGGGAAAATATCCCCCTCCTAGGTAGGCCAGTGATGAGCCCTGGTATTGCATCAAGGATGTTACAACTCCCAAGACCCCCAACTTGAATTATCGACCTAGGGTTCATAGAAAATTAAAGGTGACAATGATATATGCATAGTAGGTCAAGTTCTACTCATGGCACCCTCAATCACTGAATCGGATCAAGGCATGTAGAGATCAGTCATTTAGCTAACCATAAAGAGAATTTATGTGAAAAAAAAAACATACCCTAATTGCAAGGAAATGAGCATTATCCTAGTTTCAGAAATGAATGTGCCATTCATTAAATGTAGAGACTAATTGTAATTGCAGGAACGAAAAATAGTACAATAGTTGCATAAATGAACCATGCTACTCTATTTGCAAACCAATCAAATCAATATTATACTTTCAAAATGTAAATAATTAATCTAATTGCAAATTGCTTTGAAAGAGGAAATTTAGTCTACAACACATAACTAGGAAATTAAAAAAAAAACTAAGTCTAATATATTTGCATTGAAGAGTTTCCCTTCACATCGTTGAGGGTAAGATGTATTTAGCTATAGAAATAGCTTCTTACTCATTGCTTAAGAGAATACTCATTATGACTTAAATGTGAAAATCTGCTTCCTAATTCTATTTGATGTCTTGTACTTGCAATGGAGGAAAGATGGGTCTAGAGTGGTCCTTGGGTTTCCCAAATCATGGATTCAAATATTCAAGGTCATTATTCAATCCAAAAATGTAAAAATCAAAATCTTAGAGCAAATCTGATTGAGGTTGAGAAGTGCTACAAGAATGCTACAGGATGTTATAGGATACCCTATTTCGCTACAATATTTCCCTATTTTCCTACAAGATTGACTATGATAGTTTTCTAAGGGAAAGAAAGGTGTTATGAAGATGGAGGAAGGTGAAATAGGGTGGATGAACGATATGTGAGGCATTATTCCTAGCTTAGCAACCCTCAAAGGCCCATCTTGCACAAAGATTCATGCTCACAGTGTCCTTCATTGACCTTGAAAAGATGATCTCGGTGGCAGAACTTGAGAGAAGTATGGGGTGTCCAGGAGGAGGATGGTAATGAAAAGTTGAATGTGGATGAGTTTTCCACCCCATGCAAGTCACTGGTAGTCCCTACAGACTAAAAATAAATAGCATTCATCTAATGATCAATAGCGAAGCAAAATAAATCAAATTGGAAATGATGAGTTAAAATTTATTTCATAAAGATCTATTATATCCTACAACATGCATACAATCCATTTTCCAAGTCATGATATTAACTTCTAAGGTGTAGAAACCAAGCATGTAAGAGAATTGCAATCCTAATCCTAGGAAAGTCCAAGTAAACATAAACACATATTTTTATCTTGTTGTTGTAGACACTTCAACCACACTTCCCACAAGAGAGGTGGTGATCAAACCTGCAACTACAATTTTTGAAATCTATTTTTTTATCTAAACAAGGAAAGAAATACAAAAACTTGAACAAGAACAAAGGAAAAATACACGAGAGGTACTAAAGCCTCTAGGTTGGTCTCTAAGCCAAGGGTTTCAACCCTCCTAATCTAACTCATATGTAGACCAACAATGGACCTTTCATTAACAAAAAATGGAGCTCAAATACATAATCTCAAAATGGAGATGACCATCTCAAGTACTTGGCCTTCAATATCTCTTCCTAGCTCCAAGAGTTTGAATCCTAATGTGTCCTTAGGTTTGTTTATTTATACAAAAAGTGACTGATGGGTATCTCCCTTGAGAGGGGGATTTCTTCCATCCAACATATCAAAATTAGTGGATCTAGTTCCCTTAGATCTCCACATGCACTTGAATTCCTCAGCTTTCAATGAAACTCAAGTTGTATATGAGTGCATATGAGTGATTCTAGGGGTCACTTCAAGTCAAATGAGAGTAAATGTAGGGGACAAGCCTCCTACATTCCCTCTAGTTTCCTATCATAAATGTACCCAGAGATGCTTTATTTTCCTACACATATACCACATTAGGCAACAAATTATGACAAGCACCCTTTAGTCTTCCTACTAAGAATATTATAGAAAAATAAATGTAATTAATGTGGAGAAAAGAAAGAAATTATGGAGTAGAGGATAACAATATGGGCCTCAAAATATACCCATTGATGGGACCCATCATCACCCCTATTGAAGGTGTTTCTCACCCTCTAAGAAACTTACTCACTAATATGAAGTCCATGCATGGCCCTGGTGACCTCTCTGATATCCCAATGCATCTCAAATGATGTGCCTTCATGTGGACAGAACCTTGCATTTTCTTTTATGTCTACCTACTCCCTTTTTTCTTTTGCATGGTCTCTTGTATAGGCCCAACAAAAAGGGAGGACTAAGTTTGAGCCCTATCCAATTGATTTTCAACCTTGGAATGATCCTTTTGTATAGTGGGGTACTCTCCAGGGAATTCCTTAGTCTTTCAGGGGAGTGATATTATCTAATTTGCAAACTGTGAGGCAGAGCATGCCATCTCCTTTGGAAACATTGTAAGCTCTCAATCCCCATCAAAATAAAGGTGTCCTCGAAATGGAGGATGGCTTTCTCTTATGTTTCCATGTAACGATGGGCCAATTGGGGATTAGTGGAGATGATGTTGTGGTTACTAATGACAGCCTTGGGGCTCATTAAATTTGCTCTGATGTATAAGGGTTCACTTTATTCTTTGGCCATCCCCCTCTTTACTTCCTCAAACTTTGTTTCTTCATGTGTCAACCAAGAGGCTAGTGCCATCAGTTGCATTTTCCCTGATCTTAAGTTAGGGTCCCAAAATTTCATGTTTGTGAGGATCATATTGTGCATATAGAACTCAACCAATTTGGCTCTATCCTTAGTACTTACTTTCTGGAAAAAGTCAATGGAATTCCTATAATCTTGGAATGGTAAAGATCCATGTTGCGCCAAAGTTTTTATTTGGAATTACAGCCAATGCTCCATGAGGAAAGTGGCATATGACTTGGATGGTTTCCTGCATTAGATGGATTCCATGGACAAACTTTCCATGGTGACAAGTTGTACCTCCTTTTCTTGCAATTGCTCCTTTACCCTCTTGTTTTCTAATTGTAGTTGCTCCTTCATGATTGATTCCCTTATCCTTAAGTCATTCAATTATTTTCTCATTTGTTGCACATTTTCCTCCATGAGGCCCACATCCTCTACCTTCTTTTATTTTGGAATTTTCATCCATCAATGTGTTCTATCTCTCTCTCCTTTTCTATCTCAAAGAAGAGGATAATTGCAAAGTTGGTAGGGATAATTATCCATCCCTAAATAAATTTGTAGTAGGACCCTAGGTTAGGTTGTGGTTCAAGATCCTGGAGCCCTTGGGTACCTAATCCATCTCATTTTTATGTGGCTTTCCTCTCTTGTAGCACTTTTTTTTATCATGTATAAAAAATGTTTCTTCCTGTAGAAACCCTGTCTCTTCCTATAGAATCTATGTTTTCTCCTGTAGCTTTGTTGTTTTCTCTTGTATCACCTTTGTCTTCTCCTGTATCAAGGTAGATTGTGATTTGAGTTTCTTATATGTGACTTCTCTAGTGGATGATTGACTCATCAATTTTGATTGGGACTATTGAAGGAGGTTGAGGTTTCCCTTGCTTGATCCTAGTTTTTTTCTCCTCTTAAAGTATAATGGGCCCTGTTTAGGCTTCCTTCTCTTAGGCATGATAGGTGTACTAAGTGTGGCCAAGGTAGCATCCACCCCTTGTTCTGTGTTCCCTGGTGAGAGGCTTATTTGCTTCCCCTATTTTCATATCTTTTGAGATATAGATGGCTCCTCAGGGGTCTCTTCTTCTCCTTTCTATTCTCATCCATTTTATTTCTCTATATTTTCTCCTCCCTTTTTTTCTTCTTCCTCCTCTTCTTCTTCTTTCCTACATCCAGCACTAGATTTTGGTGTCTCTTCTTGTTGTGTTTAGGTAAGGGACTTTGTCTCAATGAAGGCCTCCCTATCGATGTCCACAAAGTCATCCCAAAAAGCAGGGCTTCTGAGATCTCTTAGGGCATCCATAATAATGATTCTAATGAGGCCCTGATGAGTAATGTATTGGTGCTTCCATTCCCTGACTCCATGGATCATTTATATTATAGACTGAAGAGGAAATGTGGAACACTAAGCCTACCTGGAATGGGAAATTATGTTTGGAACCCTAGCTCATAGAGAAGCCTAAATTGATAGGCATATAAAACACTCAACCTCCCTTAACAAGATATGTATTTGAGGAGGTTATAGGCTACTTCATCCCAAGGGTAAGGGAGAATTTCTCTTCTTACTCCACTTTTTGTCTTCAGCGGGTTTCTCTTCCTGGAGGAAGGAGTTTTTCTTGGCTATAATGGATATTGTTGTATTATCCTTGAACCATCAAACTCCTAAGGGTATGGTGGTCACTCTGATAATGATATTTGCATTCAGATGAATGGAAAGTTCCCTAACAACAGTTGTAGCATTGTCATCTCCCTGAGAGTTGAGGGCCATGGAAAATTCATGTGTTACCTCATCGCCATACCCATTCAATTACTCAAAGAACCCCATCCACTGGTGTCTTAGAAATATGTCTCTCATAGGAGGGTGTTGATGGATTCTATTGGTTTTTATGAGCTCTCTTTGATTGAAACCTCCTCCCATGGCTTCTACTATTGCTTCCTTAAATTATCTGAAGCGAATGTTTGCAATATTTTTCTTTGAGTATTCTAGGGTGCAGAGGTAGAGATAGGGTGGTTGATGCTTTATTTTGGTTAAATAAGGAGAAGAATGACACCCACTACCTCATTAAATACTCCATCTTCTATTTCCTTACCTTTCTTATGTGAGGAAACAATTATTTTTAAGGAATTTACCTCTTCAGGAGTTTTCTACAAGATGCATATAGCAGGTAGAGTTCACTTTGCAATTGTATGGAAAATGAGGAGGGAGGATGCCACATACCCTTATTAGGATGACTTCTTTATTTTTATGGGGGTTTGGAGGAAAATTCTCGGTGTTTTAGACTCCCTTTCACCTCTCGTCCCAATCCTACATAATCTCCTCTGCATTCATGTAGCAATCTTGGTATTCCTGTAGCAATGGTGCCTAATCATATAACACCTACAAACCAACTTTGTCGTTCTTCTGTAGCACCCTAGGAAGCCCTTGGTAGCATCTAGCTCAATATTTGATATCTTGATGGGCCTCTCTAACTATTTTTGGGATGAGCATTGGTACAACTGAAATCGAGCCTTATCCTTTTATTCATTTTTGTGGTAATGGGCTTGGCGTGCTTGGTGACCTCACCTCTACATGTATATCCTCTTTTAGTCATTGTCCCCACTCCTCATAATTATCACTTCCCTTACTTTTATTTTTCCACGTTGTATGGGTGGTTGAGTAGACTGCAGTTTACTAATCGAAGGTGGAAACATTTACTGGCCAAGTCATCTTTTCATCCTGAAGATGAACCATAATTGTTGGTTCGAAAAGTTGATTATAAAATAGTGAATGTGATATCGATATGGAAATTTGTTTTCAACGTAATGAGAATAGTCGTAGAAATTTAAAGTCTGAAAAAATCTATTTTCTTTCATTAAACACATTTTTTTAACCAATATGCACATGGGGAAGACGTGATGGGTATCATACCTGAGCCTACTTGTGATGTCGAGTTGTTGGAGATGCGTGCATGTTGCTATTGAACTAATGAACGATCAACTACTCTTTGAAGGTGTTATCTTCCATTTTCTTTCTTGTGCACAGGTCCTAATTAAACAAAACAATATGACAATGTATTTGACTAATGAAATCTCTCTTTCATGCAGGTCTCTTTCAATGTTCGATCTGTTGCTGCTAGAGTGGATTGGTGGCCTTCATCTTCCCCTCATGGATGGTGTGACCTCAGGGATGGCCTCTTGATGCTTCAGCGTGGCTAAATCTTCATTATGAAGCTTCAGCAATCCTTTGTCTATGGTTTTGTTGGATTTGTGTAGGCTACTACTGGATGATCTCCTTCTTGTAGTAGTCACACAGTTCTTTCCCAAAACCTCATGTTGCATTCAAGGACTTGGATAAATCATGGTGAGCCTAGGGATAAAATCTTCTAATGGTGGTGAAAGTTTGTGAAAAAGAGTGAAGGAAGAGTGATTTTTGACCCCTTTTTCTGAGTGGATTTTGATCTTGTAGGATTTATGGTCAATCATGTAAAATATTAGGAAAATCTTGTAGCAGTTCAAGACAATCTTGTAGCACTGCAAGATCGTGGAAAAATTAGGTGCAATTTCTTGCTAGGTGGTGGAGAGATGTAGGGAGATGGGTAAACGATGATGGAAAATAAGTGGTTAGGCTAGGGGAATGGAGAAATGGAATGTGGACTTTGTTCCTTCAATTGATGTCCCCTTGACTGTCTAGAGTCTTGAAAAACAAAAATGTTAGAAAAATTGATGTAAGGATTCCCTACCATCTGTCTACTTCATGCTTGTGTTTTATTTTCTCTTTGTCTTTTCTTCTTCTTTTTTTGAGACATACAGACTACCTCTAGAGATGTTTTCAATCTGCATGCCTATCCTAGGTGCCTCAAAGGAGGTTTTAACCTGGGGATATCTCCATCTTATTTTATTTTTTTATTTTTTCTCTTGGGTTGCTTCATAGAGGTTTTCAACCCTAGAGTTTTCCTCAGATGCCTCATGGAGGTTTTCACCTAGGTCCTTAAATGTATTTTTTTTCTCCTACTGTTAAGAAGCTTGGTGAACCAAGGGTTATGAGCCTCCCAATAACATTCATCTCCTTTATAATTGAACTAATAAAATCCTCTTTGTAAAGAGATATTTTCTACACTTTCAATTGGTAACCATTCACAAGCAAGGAGATACCTTCCTCATCAATTGTTCTGATTTGGGCAAACACATTCTCATGGAATTTTTCTACTAGATAGGGGCCCAACCATATTATCATAAATTTTACTTTGAAATCCTTGAATCTTGAATCATAAAGAAGGTTCCAATAACCTTATTGAAAATCTCTCTCCCTAATGTGTTTGTCATGCCAAATCTTCCTTTGTATCTGGACTCCTCAGTGTGTAGGAGAGATTGAAATCTAAATTCATCTAAACCATTGAGCTAGATTAGCCTCTCTTTTTGTGTTGTAGTGGGGTATAACTCTAATTGAGTTTCCATCCTGAAGGTATTATATTCAAATTCAATGGACAAAAAGGTTTTCTTTCCTTAGGCTAATTCAAATGGGGTAAATGTAGTGGTGGTCTTCCAAGTGGTATTGTAGGCCCAAGTGTCCTATATAAGTTTTTATTCCAAATCCTTTCTTTTGGTGCTAACAACCTCAGCCATAATGTTCTCCAAGACTCTATTTTTTACCTCCACTTGCCCATTTTCCTTATGGTGATAGGCAATGGATGTCCTGTGCTTGATGCAGTGTTGCTTCATGATGTCTTCAATCAGATTTGAGGTGAATTGTGTCCCTTGATGAGTGACCATCTCCCCTTGGAAAAACAAACTTGTAGAAAATGTTCTCTCTTATAAATTCAGCCACCTTATTCTTATTTGTTTCCTTTTCTTCCTTTTCTTCATCCCATTTATTCAGGTAATTAGTGCAAACAATGATATACTTCTTCTGTCTTGATGGGGAATTAGTGGGCCCAATTAAATCCATGCCCCGTTTCTCAAATGACTCTAGAGTCACTTGAGGTTGTAGGGGAATTGCAGCCGTAGGTGTGGGCTTTCCCATCCTTTGGCACTGATTACACCTAGTGGTGTACCTTCTTGCATCTTGATGTAGAGAAGCCTAGTAGTAAGCAGCTTGCAGAACTTTGAAGGTTGTTCTCTTAGCAGAAAAGTGGCCTCTACAAGGTCCATCATGGCATGTTGAGAGGATTTCAAATACCTCCTCTTCCCTCACACATCTCCTAAAAATATGATATGGCCCCAACTTGAAAATATTTCCCCCAATCCAAGTGAATGGGGCACTCTTCCTAATGATCTTTCTCTTCTCCCCGAATGATAGATTAGGAGGGAACCTCCTAGCAACCAAGTAGTTTTCTATATCAGAAAACTAAGGAGATAGCACCGAGATGAAAAATAAGTGTTCATTTGGGAATCGATCATATACCATCTTCTCATTCCTTGTAGCCAAGGTCGGTAATGATAAGAAATCTGGAATCATGTTCTCTTTACCTAGTTTGTCAACAATAGTTAACTCAAATTGTTGCAATAATAACAACCATCTAATTATCCTAGCATTGACATTAGGTTTATTCACTAAATACTTAATGTATGCATGATTAGTGTGAAAAAAAAACTGATATCCATTTATGTAGTGCGTAAACTTGTTCAAAGAGTGTACCATATCCAGGAGTTCTTTTTCAATGACTATATAATTAGCTTAGCCTTAGAAAGGTTCTTACTGATGAAATATATAGCATAAGGTAATTTGTCTTCCACCTGTCCTAAGGATACTCCTACAACTTTATCTGATGCAAATGTGTGGATATGGAAATAAAATGCCCAATTGGGACCCCTAAGGATGGGTGTAATGATCATATTCTCCTTTAGCACTTCAAAGGCCTCTTGACATTTATTTGTTCAATATAAGTCTAAATATTTAGCCAATAGTTCAAACAAGGGTGAAGCCAATTTACTGAAATCCTTAATGAACCTTCTATAGTACCCATCCAACGCATGGAAGCTTCTGACATGTGTTTTTTTCTTAGTTATAGGGACCCATTTAATGATGGAAACTTTGTTGGAGTTGACCTATATCCCTTCCTTAGATATGGAATGGCCTAGGACAATCCCTATACTCCTAAAAAATTCACACTTCTTATGACTTATAAAAATTAATCTCAATGCATTTCTTTAAGACTTTGCATAGATTAGAAATGTCTTCCTAGAATTCACATCCATAAGGAGTGAAGCCATCCATGTATGTCTCAACAATGTCATGAACAATGTCAACAAAGATACTCAGAACTTCCCTCTGGAAGGTAGTTGGGGCATTTCACAGACCAAATGGAAGGGCCCTATAGGAAAAGGTACCCGAAGGAAATGTGCATGTGGCCTTATCTTGGCCCTCATGCTTGATTTGTATTTGGTTGTGCCCACTAAACCCATCTAGGAATGAAAATAATATCTTCCCTACAAGGCCATCAATTTGGTCAATGAAAGGAAAAGGGAAGTGGTCCTTCTTTGTAGTCTTCTTAAGTTCATGATAATAAACAAAGATCCTCCTCTTCCCAATTTTCTTGGGAATTATGATTAGGGGGGAAAACCACTCACTATTTGAAATGGGGTATATGAACCTTGCATCTAGTAGATTTTGTAATTACTCTTTCACAATGTCCTTAAGAGCTAGATTCATCCTTCTCTAGGGTTGGCACATGTCAGTCCAAGAGGTAACTCCTCAAATGAATTGTGATTTTGAATTAAGGCTTATCATAGATATATAAATGGAGGCAGAGACTCTTGGGATTCATATCCTAGTGTATCTTCATATTATAGCTCTTGTTATTTTCTATTTACACTATTTTATTCATATTAAACCAATCCCAATGATTAGGTGTTAGCATTCCCCCCCTTAATCTGAAGTGATGTTGGTGATTCCAAGCATCATTCTGAAGCTTTCAAACTTTTCTCTTCCAAGTGCTTTGGGGAAGATGTCTACAATTTGCTCATTTGTGGAACAATGGCGCAAATGAATTGTCTTAGCCTCAACATGATGTCAAATCAAATGGTTTTTTGTATTGATGTGCTTTGTTCGATCATGGAACTTTTGGTTCTTTGCCAACTTTATTGCAAAAGTGTTATCAATCATGAGTGGAGTTAAATGCACTTTTTTCACCTACAAATATTCCAAAAAAAAATTGATCCACACAATTTCCTTTGTTGCTTTAGATACTATCACATATTTTTCCTCTGTTGTGGAATCTGTTGGAACTAATTGTTTGCATGACCTCTAGGATATAGCTCTTGATCCAAGACTCATAACATAACCTAAAGTAGATGCCCCAATTTCTTTATCTCCATCAAACTCTGAATCATAGTATCCAATCAAGATGAATTCACCCACCTATGTATACTTAAGTCCAAAGTCTTGAGTTCCCTTCAAGTACTTTAGAACTATTTTCATAGCGGACCATTGTTCCTCACAAGGCTTTTGCATAAACCTAGAGAGGATTCCAACATCAACTAAAATGTCTAGTCTAGTAGTAGTTAGGTAGTTGAGACTTCTTATAATCTATCTATACTTAGTTGCATCCTCAAATTCTTCTCCTTCAACTAATGTGAGATTTAACTTCTGTTCCATTGGAGTAGTCAAAGGATTGCACTCAGCCATGCCAAATTTGTTCAACATATCTCCAATGTACTTCTTCTAAGGGAGGAATATAAACTTTGTATGTTGAGTTACTTCAATACTAAGATAGTAGTGAACATATCCCAATTCTGTCATTTCAAAACCTTTCCTGAATTCCTTATTTATGGATGCAATATAGCTCTCATTATTCCTTGTCATCAAAAGATCATATACATAAACCATAAGGTATAGAACTTTTTTTCCAACTTTCTTGACAAACAAAGTTACATCATCAAGATCATAATGTTTGAAGTTGAGTTTTATAAGATGCTACATTAACTTCTCGTACTAGGCTCGTGGTGCTTTCTTGAGGCCATACAAAGATTTTATAAGCTTTCATACTTTATGTTCTTGGCCCTTAACAAAAAATCCTTATGGATGGGACATAAAATTTTTTTCTCTAAGATCTCCATTCAAGAAAGTAGTTTTTGCATCCATTTGATGGACTTTAACACCGTTATGAGCTTCCAAGGCAAAGAGTGTCTGGATGGTAGCCCATTTTGTTGTTGTTGGGTTGTGTTATATTCTTTCCATGACTAACCTACGTAGTGAACTGGGGGGTTGGAGGGGGGGCGGAGCCCCCCCTTCGTTGCGCCCATTGCACAGCGGGGGGCGGGTAGCCCCCCTCTACGGGGTTCGGGGCAACACCCCAAGAAAAAAAAATTGGACCCTATATTAGGTTGGGCAAACCTACTTATGGTTTTCGGTCCATGGTTTTGGACGCGATGGTTTTTCGGTCCATGGTATTGGAAGCTTCGGCATGTATACATATGTATTGTAACATTGAAAGGAATATAATGAAAAATCAAGCTGGTAGTCTCGATTTTGAGATCCAGTGGGAAATCTCTGTGTATATGTGTTTTATGTGTTATGCTCTCACATTTTTATTTTTCCTGTGATTTAGAATTCGTATGCAGGTATTTCTGTACGGGGTTAAAACTACATTTGGTATCAGAGTGGTTTGGGCCTCAAGGGGACGCCTTGTTGCTGAGGGTTTCTCTCGGGCCTGTGGTAGACCCTGTTCAGTGGGAGATCTGCGAGATCAATTCTGGTGGTGAAAGAAGATGACGAGCAGCAGAAAGATAGAGATTGAGAAGTTCAATGGTCAGAGTTTTGAGTTGTGGAAACTCAAGATGGAGGATCTGTTGGTGGATAAAGATCAGTGGATCACGGTAGATCCGGGTACAAAACCAACAGGAGTGAACGATGAAGAATGGAAGAAGCTGGATCGGAAGGCAAAGAGCACAATACGATTGTGTGTCTCAGATTCAGTATTGTTGAATGTATCAGGGGAAGCTACGGCGAAGGCTTTGTGGGA
>APFE031053229.1:90409-118851 GCA_000404065.3 Pinus taeda
GATGGAAAACTCTGGAAAGAGGCCATGGTTGATGAAATGGCATCTTTGCACAAAAATGAGGCTTGGGATCTGGTGGAGTTGCAGGCTGGAAGGAAACCCATTGGCAGCAAATGGGTGTTCAAGAAGAAGACAAATGCAGAAGGGAAGGTGGAGAAATACAAAGCTCGGTTGGTAGCAAAAGGTTATCCCAGGTGCCGGGAATTGATTTTGGTGATATTTTTTCTCCTGTTGTCAAGGTAACTTCTATTAGATTACTTTTATCCGTTGCTGCTGCTTTTGATTTTGAGGTAGAACATATGGATGTGAAGACAACATTTCTTCACGGGGGTTTGGAAGAGGAAATCTACATGAAGCAACCTGAAGGCTTTGCGGTGAAGGGTAAGAAAGAACTAGTATGCAAGTTAAAGAAGTCTTTGTATGGGTTAAAATAGTCACAAGGATGTGGTATCAGAAATTTGATACATTTATACGGGGACTTGGCTTCACCAGAAGCAAAGCAGATCATTGTGTGTATTTTAAATTAATTGGTGATCGTGTTATTTATCTGTTCTTGTATGTGGATGATATGTTGTTGGTTGGAAATGACAAAGAAATTATCCAGGATTTGAAGACCCAATTGTCCTCCAAATTCGACATGAAATATCTTGGTGCTGCAAACTATATTTTGGGCATGGAATTTAAAAGAGATTGGGCAAAGATGAAGCTCTGTTTAAACTAGAGGAAGTATGTCGAGATAATACTGTAGAAGTTTAATATGCAGGATAGTAAACCGGTGAAGGTTCCTATTCTTGTAGGTGTGAGGTTATCTGTTTAACAATGTCCCAAGACACAAGAAGAGGAAGAGGACATGTCCCATGTTCCATATGCAAGTGCAGTCGGTAGCCTGATGTATGCAATGGTCTACACTAGACCAGACATTGCACATGCAGTGGGAGTATTGAGAAAGTTTATGTCAAAACCAGGGAAGGAGCATTGGATAGCAGTGAAGCGGGTTTTCAGGTATTTGCGTGGCACTAGTGATTATGGTTTGTGCTACCAAGGAAGACTAGGAATGGACAAAGTTTTGGATATCTGTGGCTTTGTTGATGCAGACTGGGTTGGAGATTTGGATCAGAGAAGATCTACAAGTGGGTATGTGTTTAACCTATTTGGAGGAGCAGTGAGTTGGATGAGTAAGAAGCAATCTGTATTGGCACTATCAACTACAAAGGCAGAATACATGGTAGCCACTCATGCAAGCAAGGAAGTAGTTTGGTTGCAGAGATTGTGTTCAAGTATGGGGTTAGTATAGGGAGATATAAGGATAGACTGTGACAGCCAAAGTGTAACTTTCTTGGTAAAGAACCCTGCTTACCATTCAAAGACAAAGCACATTGATGTTTAGTATCACTTTGTGAGGGATGTGATAGAAGACAAAAAGGTGTTGCTGGTAAAGATGGACACTTTTGAAGAATATTGTAGATGCATTTACAAAATCTGTGAGCTTTGAGAAGTTCTCCTGGTGTAGAGAAACAATGGTCGTTACAGGGCTATAAAAATGACTAATATCTCCTGTGGCCCCCTTGTGGAAAGAAAACAACAAGTGGGAGAATGTTGGGTTGTTTTATATTATTTCCACGACTAACCTACATAGTGAACCAGGGGGTTAGAGTGGGGGATGGAGCCCCCCCTTTGTTGGGCCGATTACACAGTGGGGGGGGTCACAAGGGGGGTGGCAGCCCCCCTATCCAGGGGGTTTGAGGGGGGTGGGTAGCCCCCCTCTACGGAGTCTGGGGTAGTGCCCTGGGAAAAAAAATTTGGACCCTATATTAGGTTGGGTGAACCTACCTATGGTTTTCAGTCCATGGTTTTGGATGCGATGGTTTTTGGTCCATGGTATTGGATTCTTCGGCATGTATAAATATGTATTGTAACATTGAAAGGAACATAACGAAAAATCAAGCTGGTAGTCCCTGTTTTGGGATCCAGTGGAAAATATTTATGTATATGTGTTTTATGTGTTACGCTCTCGTATTGTTTATTTTTTGTGTTTTAGAATTCGTATGCAGGTAATTTTTGTATGGGGTTAAAACCTATAGGTCTTAGGTACACCTAGTGCCTCATCACTTTATCACAACCTCGTTTGGTCATCCGACGCTATTCCTACCACAGGTCTGTTCATTCAGAACCCGACCTCCCAACATATGTAATTCATAAAATTACTTCAGTCTCGGTGCAACCCACCGTTCTGAACCCTCTTGTATCATCTATCCAAGTCACACGTCTAGTTCAACCGATGGTCTTGAGTCATGTTTATGTTAGTTCTTTAGTCCCTTCGGTCAGTGCATGGGTTATGCCTCCACCGAGGAGGCAGAATCTAAATGTGTCTATGGCATCAGGTACAACTAATGTTAGTAGCTCATAGGCTCACATGGTTGGAATGAACTAGCTTTCTTCTGGTGCTCTTCAAAACCCTACTGGTCCTGCTGGATCAAGCAATGTCCAGTACTAATAGGTCCAAAATCCCATTGGTCTGTCTAGGTCAAGCAATTTCCAGTATCAAAGCCCTATGAAGCTCAGGTTCAGTACCAAGCTCCTTATGTTCAATATGGTTCCCAAGGAATGGTCAATCCAACTTACATCCTTCAGCCTGGATAGTATGTTCAACCTGGTCTGTCCACTTTTCTGGGTGGCTATGGCCAGATACAGTTCGGAAATTTTCAAGGTCTTAATCCGGGAGTTGTCCAAGTACCCTTGCAACAACAAGGACAACCTCTACAACAACAAGGGAAACATTTTTTGTAGCAAGGGCCATCCATTAAGTAGTAGGGGAAGATGATGTCGCAGTAAGGACAACTGCAACAACCGCAGGGGAAACCCTCGCAATAGTTGCAGCAAACCATGCAGTCACAAATGCAGTATGCTCAGCAAACATCCCAACCTATGTCTTCGCAAGGCAAACCTCTATAGCCGCAAGGATAACCTTTGCAATCACAAGGTCAACCCTTGTAGCAGTAGAGCCAACCTTGGCAACAAAAACCATTATATACATATCAACAGGGTCATCCCTTGAAAAGCCAAGGTCAAGGTCAAGTCCTGCAGCAGCAGGCCCAAAATCCCTATCTCCAAGGACAACAAGTGAAAAATCCTTATGCCCAAGGACAACAGGTCCAAAATCCTCTTGTTGAGGGGAAGCAATTTCAAAATCCATATGTTCAGGAACAACAGGTGCAGTATCCATATGTCGAAGGTCAACAAGCTCAATAGCCTTTTAACCCATATGTTGCCTATCAGAAACCTATGGCTAGATAGTTTCGAGGCTTTAATGGTCAAAATCCTCCCTACAAGCAAGGTAACCTACAGTGGGTGCAAAATCAAATTCCATATGGCCAAAACCCTCCACTATGGGGACAAAATCCTTACCAGTAGGGATGGGCTCCTCTGGTTGGACCTGCTTATCAACCTCTAATGCCTTTCAATACTCAATTATCATTCTTGGCTAAACTAGAGTTGCCATAAGTATCTCGACTCACAAATGATCCAATTCTTCTTTTGCCATACTAACCTCTAGTCCCATACAAGATCCTAAGCGATTGTTCGAAGTTCGATGGGAAAGCTAAAGAAGATCCTCAAGCCCATGTGATGACATATCACCTCTGGTGCTCTTTGAATTCCTACGTTGATGATTCTACTTGTCTCCATCTTTTCCAACGAACCCTTATAGGTGTTGCAACCAAGTGGTAGATCGAGCTCCCTCAAAGTACTTATCATGACTTCAACTCTTTAGCCATCACTTTCCTCACGCACTTCCAGTTATCAGTTTTATATGAAACTGTCACCTATTTTCTTACATCTCTTAAGCAAGATAATGCAACACACATCTCCAATCACATCCATGAATGGAGACGTAGACGTTGCCTGATCAAATTTAATATTGTTGATCATTTGCTAACTGAATGGTTTACCAAGTCATTCGTTGCTCCAATTGCTCGTGATATAGCCATGGGTGGATGCATTACCGAAGAATGAGCCATTACTCGTGCTCACTACTTATATCTAGTTTATTCTTAGTCTAGAATTTTGTATGAGTTGTTACCCGATGCTTCGAGGTCATCATCCAATCCAACGACATCGAAGTCACAGGCTACACCTCCTGTTGATGGAGTAATCAGTTCAGTATCCCAGACCACTACAAAATCTTCTTCCAAATAGAAGTCGATCTCAAACACTGCTTCCAATAGTCCCTCCCAAATTAACCTTGCCCTGGTAAAACCTCAAAGGTCCATGCTGTTCAGTCTACCACATCAGAAAAATCCTTGAAAGGTAAGAATAAAGGCAAAGGCAAGGGTAAAGCCAATGCCCCAAAACAAGGTCCTCCTAAGTCTTCTGTTGGTGATTCTTCACAAAACAAACCTAAGTATCTATGACTCATTTGCGAGGAGGATCACTATACTAAGGATTGTCCCTAGCAGTTTGAAGTTAGTCGTTTGATCAAAGGGACCCCAGCTATCCTGAAAGAGTCATTTCCATCTCAGCAGACTCAGATGGTAGACTAGCCTCAATCGTCTACTTCCTCAAGATCACAAGTGTTCATGATGAGTACACCTATTAATGTTGCTAATAAATCAAAAGCTTATCAAACTCCTACTCCGATAGTAGGGAAAGAGAAAGAAGCTACCCCTTTTCTTATGTCCTGTCTAGTTCTGGCCTTCTTCATATCGAGCACCCTAACCTTAATTCTGCCATTCGACCACCTTCTCAAGGTGTGCTAAGGAAGTCCTTGTACAATCCCAATGCTCGAGCCGCTCAACACTATAATATTGTTGAGGATTTGGCTCAGGCGCCGTCAACTATGTCTACTCTTGAGGTACCCTAAAGTTGTCTGTCTTAATGGAAATCATTACTGTTGAATATTGGAGGTATTAATCCTACTGATTCTAATTTGATATGTTTTGATCTAGAGAACCATGTTCCATGATTGCCTCATCAGATTTCCTTTCTTATTCAGGTAATCATCAATGAGAAAACCATTCATAGGACCGTCATCGATGAAGGTGCTTCTACCTGCATCATGTCAGTCTCTTACTGGAAGGAAATTAGTTCTCCTACTCTGAACCAATCCCCTAACACTTTGATGGCTTTCGATGGGCACAATTCAAGACCATTCGGTGTCTTACCCAACCTTGCCATTACTTTTGAGGGTAAGACAGTACAAGTTGAGGTGGAGATTGTTGACGCTAATATCAATTATAATCTTCTACTCAGATAGAGCTGGACCCATGCCATGCATGTTGTAGCCTCCTCCTTGTTCCACATTATTTGTTTTCCCCATTAAGGGAAGATAGTCACAATCGACTAGTTGTCCTTCTTTGCATCTTCCTCTTTAGATGGCAATGTTCCGTATGTTAAGTACATCAGTGCTCCTTATGAGATTGTGGGGGCAGGGCTTTTTAAATATTATGCCTTGATGGGAATTTTTTCACTCCCACCTCCACATGTTGCCTCTGTCAACATGATCTTGATTAAATATAATCCTTGGGTCATACCTTCACCAGATCTTGTTGACACCTAGGGCGAGGTTATGCCACTTAGTCCTACCAAAATCAATTATGTGGAAATTTTTTCAGCCTTAAGTTTTGTATCCTATGATTTTCCTGTTTCAAGGACATCTCTCGATATATATTCTCAATTCCCACAGCTTGGTGCTTTAGAATCTCATGATCCCTTAGTCGAGACTTTTCTTGCTGACAAGAGTAACATGGAAGTAATGTCTCTGGAGGAACCACCATCAAACAATACTCATCATCATTCCTTGTTCCTGCCTAGCCTAGTAGTCATGTCTACGTGTCTTGAGAAGTTCTCTTCTCCACTACCTATTTACGTGTTATTTTTGCCTGCCATTGTCAAGATCTTTCAATTGAGGGCACCTTTATCCCCTCATGGATTCATCTTTTTTTTCCCTCCCCAAGTTTTTACCGATCGCCCATTCTTGCAATAGGGTTGTCATTTGACTCGTAACCCTCCCTCACCCAGGGGGCATGGGGACAAAGTCTTATATGATTTCTACTCTATTATTTAGCCGAGTCGTTGCTTACTCATCATCTTAATGGTAAAACCCCAGTGTTCCTCTGTGTTGATTGATTACTAGAGTCTGAGCATGGACTCTCTCAAAAAGCACTATGCTTAGGTCATCTTGCATGGTTACTTGTGTACATTAGTGTGTCATTAATTTTTTTGCAGTGTGGTTTGATGTGTTAGTTTCAAACATCTTTCTTGTTTACTATGTTTTTTAATTGCTTTGCAGATGTCTGTAACTCCTCACATCGGTTTCGCTAATGGTGCTTGTCGTAGTACCTAGAATCTATCCTCTGCAGCATGGGCCATTTATGCCCTCATGGTGAGTTGATTGACATTCAAGGTATTTTTTTATGTCGTACAACTAATAACATTGTCGAATACAGTGCAATTATCGAATTGTTGTCAGAATCCATTGCTCTTGACATTCGGGAATTGGTTGTCCACCTGGATTCACAACTTGTTGTCCTTCAACTCAACAAGCAATATTCCATCAGAAACCCTCAAATATTGAGAATGTATCTACGTATTCGTCTACTAGAGAGAAATTTTGATTACATTACATATTATCATATTCCCATACACATGAATACATTGACAGATGCATTAGCTAATTATGTGTTGGATAGGCATTTACAAAACATGTGAAAAATTAAAACAAATCATTTGTACCATAATAATAAAGAAAATACTGCATATGTATATAAGGTGATAATGTTTGATACATAAAAACCCCAAAAAATACTAGGTGTGTTCAAATAACGTCTGTGGTTCATAGGCCTCATATATCTGTGGCACGCAGGCCTAAAAAATGTAAATGTTGGACCTAGGAACTAATCAACATGGTGATAATTATAACATGAAACTGCTCATGCTACATGAGTCAGCTTTAGATGGATTTGATCAAATACCCCCACCGTATGCCTCTGGTACTGGCGTGGGATGTCTCCCACCTATGCATACTCTAGGATCCCACAAGTCAACCCCTCAAGGTTCCTCATTGTCGCTTCCTTCCAGATAAGGAGCAACATCAAACTAGTGAGTGACATGCTTGGCTATCAGGGACATCCCAGCAAGGCGATCTAGTCCAACATCTACATTGATAGAAAAAAATGTTATAAACACATATATATCAAAAAACAATTAAAAAATGAAATAAATAAAAAATTAATTTTCACCTTCATCGTCGAAATCCTCCCCATCTAGAAGCGGCATATCCAGATCTCCGTAGAATTTGGTATCACTGTAAGGCCAATCCTCCACTACTATCATTTGTCGTCATAGCCATGAGGAAAAGGTGACCTTGTAGGACATACGCTAGCCCCTGGTGATTCTAGGCATCAAATGACTCCAACGGACCATCCATGGGTCTTGTGGCATCAGCAGATCCACCTCAGTCAGTTGGTATTGTAACAACGAAACCTACTCTAGGAAGAATCTCACTAGGACAGATCCGAAGCAAAATTGCTTCAGATTCCCCGCCTTAGCTTTTGACAGCTGTCGTTTCATGTTGATCTTCATGGCTTCTGCCCAATTGAAGATCCTCGGTGTTGTACAGTTGATAGCATACAGAAAATTTGACTTTTTGGTTTCATGCTTTGCTTGGGACCCAACCACTCTGTTGATGGTCAACAATAACACTCGCAGTGTAAGATCTCACATAGTCGCGATCTTGATCTTTCCACTCATGGATTTGAGGGCTTATGGGCAATGTTCAGAAAGTAGCATGGATATGCTTTCCCCAATCATCCTTGACCCATATAGGTTGACTAGTTCCCCTCTCCAAGACAATCCTATGATGAAATAAATATCTAAAGTCTCCAACTCTAGCTCCTAGTCACCAATGATAAAAATTTCCCAATTTATGTCCCAGAGACTAATCAGGTATCGAAGCAGCTCAGGTTGAGCCTGCATCCCTAGTGTGAGAAAGAAATTGAGGAGCGCATAGTTCCTTGAGGCATCCAAGCATTTTGGATCAACCATTTCTTGTGTATCCACATCTTCATGCTCACGTTCTTTCCATTCTACCATTTTTGACGATTCTTTCCTACAAAAACCATGTATTCAAGTCAATAATCATTTTTCTCAACTGAAGTTTTCATTCAAATGGTGGATTTAAGAGAAAATTTTATTTTTTCTTTATTCACAGTGTCCACGCAACTATTTTAAGAACAGTTTAGCTAACAACGTGGTTGGCCATTTTTGCAACCCTCAGCCGGCATGATTCCGTGACCGGAAATCGTGTCGACCGAGGGCATAAGGTTTTTGCCAAAATCTCCCTTAGAAATCCAAAAAAAGGATAAAAATAGGAATAAACAGTATGGAAATGGAGCTTAAGGGCTTGGCTCTTACCTACAACTGACCTCTCGGTGAATGACCTCCTAGATCTCTCGTGATCTACTCCGAAAAAATTAGGGCACAAGTGGGTAAAAAGTTTTTCACACAAAGGTAAAATGGTAAATGGTAAAAAATATTTACTTTTCCCTCCTTTTATTTAGTTTTTCATGAAATGTTAGAGTTTTCAAGTATTTTTGACCTATTTTGCCTCAAGAATTGGATAATTCGTTTACCTTTTGTGCAATGACAAGTGATGGATGTTCGACGATGATACTGAGTCACGTTTCAACTCTTTTCTTGACTCGTAAAAATCAAATGAAAAGATTGTCGAGTATTTTTCCCTTTTGACTCGTAAAAGAGAATAAAATGGTGGGTCCACTTCCAAGATCTTTTTCGACCCTTTAAACGTGAAAACATTTTCTAGATCTTGTCATTTTGAACTCGTTAATGGATGTGAAAAGTCATGCACCTAGTATATGTTTACCCCTTTTCAAGATGGGATGCACTATTTATGAAAAAGTTACTCCTTGACTGAAATGGTCAAGTGGTTCTCTCAAGTATCATTTTCTACCTTTTCGAGCTCGAGAGACATAAATGTAAGAAAAGGGACCATGTGGAGTTTTATTTTCCGTGTCTTTTTCAAACTCTCTAAACATGAAAAAGATATTGAGTTTCACCTTTGTTGAACTCGTTAAAATATTAAATGACATCGGATTCGTCACCATGACGAACATGAGCTTCTCCTTCTTAGGGCTCGTTAAACTCACTAGGTCGGATTCATCCAAAGGATGGACTTATAGTGAAAGCATATGCTATCCCCTTCAAGCTTGTGATTAAAAAATAATTGGGGTACTTGCCAGAAATGGTGGGGGAGAATTTGGAAATTTGATCAATAGTGTCGATAGCTCACTCTTGAACATGACACTTTCTACTTCATGTCAGGTTTGGATATCTTCAATTCATCTTCGAATTTCCTTTGTTGGACTGTTTATTTTTTCCTTCCATTTGATCTCTACCATGTCATCATGACTGCCAATCCTATGGATCCAAAAGCTCCCAAACTTCAAGTCACATCGCTGATATGTTCAAGAGTTGTCCTTCTACAGTTACACTCACCCCCGATTCTCTTTATCATCCAAAATCATTTTTCATCCCTTTGTCTCATGTCAATGATGTGGGATACATTATGGCCCTCCTTCAACATGGTCACTTCATATTGACTTCAGCTCATTATCCAGGAAGTTGACCGAGAAACTCCCTTCTAGTACCTTAGAGTTTGCATGCCCTAATGGCAAGTTCTTCGCATTCGACAACAAGTTCACATCATTGGCTTTCGATCGGGTGATTTCACAGGTGTTCAACTTCAACTCCTTTATTCACATTCTGTGAATTATGCTAATAGTACCTTGAAGACCATTGTCATTACTGGTGGCTTGTCTCGCGCTTGTTAATAATTCACATCATCGGCAGGTAATCAAGCGATTTTCTAGCATGTTCGATGTCAACACATTTATTCACATGTTAGAATTTGTACTTTGATCAGGTCGTGTTGGAGCACTAGACCCTTGGCTCAGATTACGAAAGTCTAGGTTGCAAGGTGATGTGACATGATTGTGATGATATGCATGTCTCTTTTAGATGGGTGGCTATGACCATACCATGAGTTGTCATATGTGGTCCTTCTCATTATTGGATGGTTGCGACCATACCTTGGTTTCAATATGATCCTTTTTATTGGATGGTTGCACCCATGCCTGGATCCATTTACATGATCATTCTCTGGATGGTTGCGTCCATACCACAATTCATGTATCATTTGATAGAGTTTTCAATAATGTCTATGTATGTGTACTTTCTTGCAGGTTTTTCGAAGACAGACTATGGTTCCTCGCACCGATTCATAAAGCATTTCACCCCTCACTCTAGTTTTACCTTCATGCTTTACGGGGCATCTGTTACACATTATTTTGTCACTATCCCTGTACTCCCCGTTCCATGATCCTAGAGGACCTCTACAATGAGCCCTACATGATTTCCCTTCATGGAGAAACTCCCATTGTGTCCCTCTTCATGGGCAGAATAATTCCCTTTTGCATCATTTCCAAAAATTCTTCTGTTTTTCCCAGTTTACAAGACCGACGCTAATGACCCATGCCCTCCTCGCACCAATATGCAAGGATTATAGCTATTCCTAGCACCGACCGAAGCGATTGAGCCTTTTTCTAGTCATGTCAATCCTCTTTTGGAAACTTTTTTAAATAAGGAGCTGAAGCTTCCAGCTCTAGAAGCTTCATAACGGAAGTGTAGTAAATGGTTAGGCTCGATGGAGTCAAGAAGGTCAGTTTGGGCTCCTTTCCCCTATTAGGATGGAACTACCTCAAGAGATAAGACCTTCTCCCATGAGAAGAGGAGCCATCTCCCTTCCATCCATGCTATATAAACCTCCCTTTTTCCCAAGCACAAGCTAGTTCTAATTAGGCTCTGGTTGAAGTTTTGATTGTGGAGTAATCAACAAGTTATTCATAGTTGTAGCTGTCTAGTTGTGTGTGAGGGAGAAGTGTGAATTTGGTTTAGTGTGAAGACTAAATGGAAGAGCCTTAAAACTACCATTGTTGAGGTCATCATGGAATTCTAACGGAAGTGTGTGGGAACTTGGATTTGTCTGAGGAGAATAGCAACGTCAAGACAACGGTTGTAATCTCTTCTTGATTTAATATATATGCAATTGTCGATTGATTTCCTACATAATATGTCATCTCACATGTTTATGGCTAAATGTTTCTTGACTTGTTAAGTGGGCTGAATACAATCTGTCTATTATCACGGTTGTTATTTATTATTGTTTACTTGTTTCAGATGCTCAGAGAAGGAAACAGGAGATAGCTGGAGCGAGGAAGAAAGGTCATCACCAAACGGGATAAGCGTACTAAGAGATAGGCCCTCTTAATTGGTTCTAACCTAAGGAAATCTTCCATAGAATGTCTTGTTTGTAGCTAGATCCGTTCTCGGGCTAGAGGAATTGTTTGTGTCCACACTCAGAGTTTTACTTCACCATAGAGTCCAAGAGATGTTGGAAGATGAATCCAACAGTCATGTACAATGTATTATAAATGAACATCTTGTGAATAGTAAATGCAATCTAAAGCTTATATTTCATATAGTTGTTTTCACTCCATGTGAATTTAAATATTTTTTAAAAATGTTGAAAAATTACCCTAAAAAAAGAACAAAAAACAAAAACAAAAACAAAAAACAAAAAAAAAAAAACAAAAAGAAAAACCAAAAAAAAAAACAAACAAACAAAAACAAAAAACGAAAAAAAAAAACAAAAAACAAAAAACAAAAAAAAACACAGAAAAACAAAACAAAACGAAACAAAACAAAAACAAAAAAACAAACAAACAAATAAAACAAAAAACAAAAAACAAACAAAAACAAACAAAAACAAAAAAACATAAAACATAAAACAAAACAAAAACAAAAACAAAACAAAACAAAACCGAAAACAAAAACAAAAAACAACATTAACAACATTATTCCAGTATCGATTGTCTAAAAAATGTTGTCTTTCCGAAAGAAAGAGCGATGCGGCGAGGGTTTCTGGAGGATTAGGGTTTGAGGTGGAATGGTTGCGAATAGAGTGGTATTGAAGACTAGGGCAGGGGGACTCGCTCCTCTTGCGCTTGACTAAATCAGAGACTGTGGATAAGGGCGAAAGGTAGAAATAAAAAATAGAGGGAGCTGATGGTGAAATGGTAGTTGAAGTAGGGAGGGGAGAGATCCCCTCCTACAAAAACATAACAGTAGGGGAGTCAAGCAAAAATGGAACACAAAGTGGCTCAAGGAAAAATAACAGAGATCCTCCGGTAATGGGAGCCCGATGGCAAGCAGGATTAAGCAGCAAATGTCTCCCAAGAGCACTGAAAAAACCCAAGTTCATAATTCTGAATAACAAACTTGAAGAATATAGAAGTTATATGAGATATCATGCTTTAATTTGTAAATTTGTAGGGTTTTGGCTGTCTAAAAAGGATCTATCCAAATGGATACAATAGAGGTGGAAACCTAAGGGGCATATAGATTTGAAATTGGGGGCAAAGGGTTTTTTCACAGTTGTATTCTCAAATCTGGATGACAAGGAAAGAGTCTTCGAGGGAGGACCCTATTTCATGAATAACGTTGGCTTATTCATGCAGCATTGGGAGGACTGCTATAACCCAGGAAAGGAAAAAATGTTAGTAGCACCCATTTGGATCATACTGTTCGGATTACCGATGGAATTTTGGGACCCAGAGATCCTAGAAGGAATAGGTAATACAATTCGAACATTTGTTAAAGTAGCAGAGACCACCAAAAGAGGGCGTTACACATCCTATGCAAGGATATGTGTATACATGAATATAATAGAGTCGCTACCGGAGTCTATTGAATTAGAATACCATGACGAGTTCTGGCAGCAACCAGTGGATTATGAACACATCCCATTTCACCATAGAAGATGCCATGAATATGGTCACCTCTTCAAAAAAATGCCCTTTAAATGCTGCAGAGGAATCAACTGAGAAGAAAGAAGAAGAGAAGAAGGAAACATGGGTAACCGAAGGGACAGAAGAGGGTTTTAAAGAAGTGCCCATAAGAAGAAAACCAGTAAAAGGACCACCCAGGATGCAACCACCTATCAAAACAATGCCACTAGAAAATCAAAACAAGTTCAAGGCTCTCCAAGAAGAGGAAAGGGGGATGGAAAAGGAAGAAAATGATGAGGAACCTATGGAACTATCAAAATAAACAAAAGAAAATGACTCAATTCAGATAAACATGGAACAAGGAGGGGAAGAGGAGAACATGGACCTGTTAAATGAACAAACTCAAATGGAGGTCAACCCTCAAAAATACAGAGGAAGTGATGAGGAATGGATAATGAGAAGACTATTATAGGAATGGAGGAACCTAGATGAAATATTTATACTAGAAGAACAAAAACAATTATATAAAGAGATGTTCCAAAAATACAAGGAAAAGGTAGGAGTACTTTCCGCAATTCAAACAAAACAAATAGGAGCACAAGGGTCTCAAAGTATCAAAATGGGAAGTACTGGCAAAGGAGGAAGGAAGAGAGGTAGGAATCAAATGAGTGAAACCATTCAAGTGGTAGGGGAGGTGCTGGTTAATTCAGGAAGAGTCATACCTCTCTGAGAGGTATTTCAACAACCATCAAAAATATTAAAATGATAATCACAAGATGGAATATCAGAGGTCTCAATAGCAAAAGAAAACAAAGATATCTGAGGGATAGGTTGAAAAAGGATAAACCTAGTATAATGAGAATTCAAGAAACCAAGATTAGTACCCAGAAAATGGAAGAAATAATGAGAAGATTTAATACTCATTATGAGATAATGGGTTAGGATGCGGTAGGCATGGCAGGAGGGCTAGCAGTCTTATGGAACCTTAAGGAAGTCCAATTTTAAAACTGGGTCAGCTTCCCTCGAATCCTTTCAGGAACTTTTAGAATGATAGGTTCTTCGGAATGGATAATCCTTACAGGTGTATATGGCCCGCATTTATCAAGTGAGTGCAAAATCTTTCTTCAAAATATGAAAACAATTTGAAGGCTATTCCTAGAGATGCCATGGATTTCAGGTAGGGAATTTAACATGATTACAACCACATCGTAAAAACGAGGAGGATAAAAAAGACCAGACCAAGATATGGAAGCTTTCGGTGAGATGATATTGGACCAAAGACTGGTTGATATTCCTACAATAAATGGGATCCATACATGGAACAATAGGAGAGGGGGAAAAAATCAAATAACATCAAGACTGGATAGATTTTTAATATCGGAGCAAATTATAAACACAGATATATTCATAGAAACTATGATCCTTCCCGCAATGGGCTCAGATCACTGGCCTATCAGACTAGAAATTGACATTAAATTGAGCCCAAAAAGACGTCCCTTTACGTTTGAAGCGTTCTGGCTTAGGAATCAGCAGTTCATGCAAAAGGTGGAGGAATGGTGGACCCAGAGCCAAAAAAGAGGATGAAGCAAGATGCAGACCTTCCAACTAAAACTAAAAGAACTTAGAGAAAAAATAAAAAAAAAGGGAACAAAGATTAATTTGGGATTATATTCATGGAGCAGCAACGTTTAGAGCAAAAAATGAGAGTACTGCAACAAGAAATTATATCAGAAGGTCGAAGTGAGGGAAAAAACAGAGAAGAAGGTATAGTAATAAGCCAACTTGAAGAACAGAGAAAACAAGAAGAAATATTACGGAAGCAAAAGTCTCGTATAAACTGGCTTCGTGAAGGAGAAAAGAATACAAAGTTCTTCCACCAAGCCAGATCTAGCACAGACTAAGGAATAGAATTTTCTCCATCAAAAATGAGGAAGGGCAACGTATAACTCAGCATGAGGGAATGGAACAGACTCTAGTCAAATAATTTAAAGACATCCTTACTGAACCTCAAGAGGACAGAGAAGAAGCTATAGGAAGGGTATGCAACGAAATCCCAAGAATGATCACGAGAGACCAGAACTTAGCCCTAATGAGGGTAGCAACCTTGGAGGAAGTAGAGGAAATAGTGCAAGGGATGAAAAAATAAAGCCCCAAGACCAGACAGATTTACAGTGGAATTCTACCAAGCAGGCTAGCACTTCCTAGGGCAAGACATCCTGGAGGTGGTAGAGGAATCTCGCGGACACCAGAAGGTATGGCTTGGTTTAAAATCAACTCTTTTATCTCTTATTCCTAAATCTTCTCACTCAAAAACTACCCAAGGTTTTCGTCCTATTGCTTTTTGTAGTGTAATATATAAAATTATTGCTACTTTAATGGCTAAGAGATTTAAACCAATTCTTTCTAGCATAATCTCCCCGGAACAAACTGGGTTTGTGGGAGGGAGACAAATTGTAGATGGCTTGGTGGTATCTCAGGAAGTGATTCATTCTATGAAACAAAAAAAGGAAATGGGAATGATGGTAAAATTGTACCTCTCCAAAGCGTATGATCGTCTAAATTGGAATTACCTTAAAACAATCCTAATGGAATTTTGCTTTTGCAATAGATGGGTAAACTAGATCTATGATATGATATCCACCCCCAATTTCTCCATTCTCTTAAATGGGTCACCAACCTCGACTTTCAATGCCACAAGAGGACTGCGACAAGGAGATCCTTTATCACCATTTTTGTTCATAATTGCAGTGGAAGGACTGGGACGATATTTCAAAAAAGAACCGAGGGAGGGTAAAATCAAAGGACTGAGGCCATGGGGAAAAAACTTACCAATTACTCATCAGCAATTCATTGATGACATTATGCTTTTTTGTGTTGTCTCACTATGAGAAGTTAAGAGAGTAAAACAGATTCTGGACCTCTTCATGGAAGCATCAAGCATGGAAATTAACAAGGACAAATCATGCACATTCCTTTTCAACACACTAGTCAAAGCCCACCTAACCAGAATTCTGGGCTTCCACTCTGGAGAATTACCTACAAAATACTTGGGAAATCAATTAGCATTACACCCTCTAAGGATAGCAAACTAGCAGTAGACTATTGAGAAACTCAAGAACAAACTGGCAAACTGGTCCTTCTAATCACTGAACATAGCAGGAAGACTAGTGCTCCTTAAATCAATTCTTCAAGCAATTCCTATCTATCCTCTCTCGGCAATGGCGGTCCCCAAAAGAGTATGTACAAAAATGATAGAGATAGTCAGAAAATTCATTTGGGGAGGTCCAAAACAGAAAAATAAATGGGCCCTAATATCATGGAAAGGCCTAATAATGCATAAGGAAGAGGGGGGGACTAGGTCTCAGGGATTCGTGCACTATGAACCAAATTTTAGGAGCGAAGCTGTGGTGGAGATGGATGAGGGGTGGAGAAGGTCTATGGAAAAATATTTGGACCCAAAAATATAATATGCCCACAACTGCTAAAGGAATTCTTAGATTGGAGGAAGTTCCAAGGAGATCCATAATATGGGACCTGACCAATCAAAACAGGGATATTATAGGCAGGCATGCTTTATGGGAAATAATGAATGGAAATATAGCCAATTTTTGGGAGGACGCTTGGCAACAAAGAGAGAGAATGATAGGGATACAAGCCTTGCAAAATACATATCAGAAGGCTACAATAGAGGGGTTAAATTATGTTAATGAATATTGGAAAGAAGAAAGGCAAGATGAGACCTAGTGAATCTAGAGGAATTTGGAAGAATGGGACAACAACATAAATCCTTATCAGAAAGCACTATTTGTAAAAGAAATGGAATCAAGAAAAATCAAAATTAGAACAGGCCCAGATATACTTCAATGGGGTAGATCCACAAAAGGAACTTTCACGGTAAAAGAAGCCTACTATCTAACCACCCGCCAGGAACAAGAAGAAGTTGCACCGGTGTGGAAACAAATATGGAAGAACAATTAGTGGCCAATGGTAACTTTTTTCACCTGGTTAGTAGGAAAAGGAAGAATTCTGACGTGGGATCAGATACAAAAGCAAGGATTCCATGGACCTCCTAGATGTAGCCTTTGCAAACGAGACAAAGAAACGCAAGAACACCTCTTGAACTCTTGCCCTATTTCCCAGCAACAATGGGAAGAAGTCAGGAACCTCTTTGGAAAGTCAAACAGGGATCCCCTTGACATCAAATAAACCATCTTCCAATGGGGGAAAGGTCAATTCTCAAGCCCGATGGTTAGGAGAGCCTAGAGTCTAGAAATGGGATTTAATATATGGCTAATATGGAAAGAGAGAAATCAAAGAATATTTCAAGACAAAGACAACCCTCCAGAGATGATTTAGAAGCAAACCCAAAAACTCATAAGAGAAACTATTCTAGCAGATGACTGGGAGGAAGAGGACTAGAAAACAACCCCAAAAGAAGGTCGAATCTTAGCCAGTCTAAATTTGGAGTATCACATGGTTTATCCTCAAAAGAAAAGAAATTAGAGCATTCAGAACCATAGCCCATGCAAGTTCAAATGCCCTCGAGAAAACTTCATCAAACTAAATTTTTATGGGGCTTCTAAATGAAACCCAGGGCCAGCACGATTCAGAGGCATCTTCAGAGATAATCAAGGATGAACCAGATGGGTTTATGCTGATCGCGGAGGCATAATGAGTAATAATGAAGCTGAATTGATGACAATTTACCAAAGCATCATAATAGCAATTAGAAATGGATATACAAAGCTGGAGATTGAAGGAGACTCATAGCTAGTAATAGAGATGCTTAGGAAATTGAATAATGGAAAGGATTGGGAACAGGTAGAAAAGAGCTGGAGGACGGCAGGACTGATTCAGGACTTGGAAAATATAATGAGAAGAATTGACTACAACATCATTAACCATGTTAGACGGGACGATAATAAAGCAGCATACTTCCTAGCTAACTGGGGTTCCAATGAACAGGATGGGAAGGTAGATAGTATATGGCCAACTCATATGGACAAGCCATGATGGGATATCCTCAATTTAATCATTACTCGGGATGATAATGAGATTACAACTTCATGATAAAGGCTACAGATGGCTCCCGATTGAGGTGGAAGAGGCGGTGACGTGTGGGAAAATAATGAAGGTAGGAAGGTGTCATTGCAGGCCACCACGCAACAGTATAATTACATAGGATGTCAAAACGGCTTGCAGGCTAGGCCTAATCCTGAGGAGCAGAGGCGACAGAGTAATGAAGGAGGAAGGTGGTAACAACAACAATGATCAAACGATGGAGGAAGGTGGTAATATTGGCGGCGATCAAACGATGGGACATTGGGTAGCTGGCACAGGATTAATAAGGGTAGGAGAAGGTAGACTTGAAGACTGCATGCGACAAAGAAAGGAAATGAAGGGAGTTAGAGGCTGGGCGGCTCGTTCTGCAACTTGTCATGGAAAGAGGTATGAATGCATGAAACTGTCCACTGCTTTCTCTGAGACCACATGGAAGATTAAGTACATAGGAAGAGGTTTAATAGTTGCAGAAGGTCGACGAACGGATAGGGACTAGAAGCTCATCTATTTTAATACCAGTCAAAAGACAGAATGTGGGAGAATGGGAAAGGCTAGGGTCGAATTGAGCAAGGGAGGAAGTCGGATAGGCTAGGATAAGACCATGCAAGGGTCGCAAATGGATACCGATCAGGGGCAGTCAGAGACGGAGGAGAAGACAGTATGGGAGGAAGAGAAGACCCCTGAGCAGATTCACCAAGTCCATTCTAGGAAAGGAGGAGCGGGGAAGGTCAAAAATCCTAAGAGAGAATAGCAAGGGGAGGGAATGAACCTAGAAAAGAAAACTAAGTGGCCTAGAGGTGAGGAATTAATAGGGTACACATCCTTCGACTTAGGGTAGGGAAGCAGGGCAGCTGCCATGAACAAATCAACTCGTCCAAATTGCGGAAGAGGGCGTAGGGGCAAAGGAAGAGGTCGTCAAACTATAAGATAGGAACAGAGACCCCCATCTCTAGTTTTCCAAAGATGTGGCAGGAAAACCATGAAACATATGGTGCAGGAGGCAGAAAAAGTGTATAATGAAGGAACCGACGACGATATCCACAGGATAATCCAAGAACTAGAAGCTAATGCACTGCAAGAAGATTCAGAACCATAGATGGAAGACTGGGGTAACCTGATTCTGGACCCGGGTAATACTAGGGGACGCCTGTCTTTATACAAGCAGGCCTTACATGTATACTGGGTGTTGAAGATATTACTGTCAAAGGCAATGGAATAGGTGGCAATGGAAATGGCAGAGATGGCTCAGGGCATTCCTAATTTGAGGAGAGAAATGAAGAATCTTCAGATCACTCTGCTCATAAAGGACAACAAGCTGGAGGATATTCAACAACAACTGAGGAAGATAGTTCCGGTGACAAAAGATGAAGGCACTCCACCTGATAACATGGTAGATTAATCCTTCAAGTTGTGCTCATGGTTTTCCTTGATAGTTCACCAAGAACAAACTCTCTTTTGTCTATAGTCTCTAATGTCGATAGGAATTCAGATTGGTATTTTTTGGCAGTATCGTTTATTTGGCATGGATAGGCAGACTTATTATTTTTTGCTACTCGTTGGCTTATAAAGAATTAAGGTGGTCAATAGACTCGGTTTCCCTTAGGCGCGGGTTGAGGCCACCAAATGTTTGCACTTATTTCAACCTGGTTAAATAGAAAATCAAAGGTCCTACTTTAGCTTTTAAAAAAAAAATTATTCCAGTATCAACACTTTTCGTTTTCGTGTTGTTTTTTTTTTTTTTTTGGGTCTTTTGGCTAGAGTTCTTGTTTTGAGTTTACAATTCCCCTTTCAAATTTTACATTGTTATGTCTCCCTATTGTAAACTCATTGCGCTTGCTTATTGTTCGAATTCGAATTAGGTTGGGTAGACATTTGAGTTCTCTTAGGTGGGTTATGGTGAGGGAGTTGTGGTTGAGGTTGAGGGGGAGGCATTTAAGCAGGAGGTTGGGTTGTTTGAGGCCTCCATCCTTGTGAGAAGTTACCCCATTTAGGAGACTGAGGTGGATATGGCTGAAAAAGAGGGTTGATTCATTGAAGAGGATATTCAGGAGGATATTGAGGAGTATAAGACCAAGGAGAGGGTGTGGACCATGATGGATGAGTGGAAGGATTCCAAGGTTGGAAAGGTGCATTCTGATTTAGATTGCAAGGATGATAATGTGCACCTTGCATGCCCTATTGATATGGTCAAGGACCTTAGGGCCTCCTTTGGTTAATGAAGTAGGGTTGCTCTGAACCACTTTCTGCCCCTTGGTACACAGCTTTTAGGCCTAACAGAGATGGACATTTGTCTATTGTGTAGTTTTCCTCATAGACAGAGAAGACTTCTATGATGTTCAGTGGGCACTCATTTCTAAGATGTTTGTTAGTGCATATAGGGAAAAAGACAGCTAGTTCCCTTTCTTCTTCCTCTTGCTTCCTTTTAATATGCATAGTGTCCATCTGTAGGGAAAGGGTATGAAACATTTCACTCTTAAAATCCTCCAACATACTCCCTATCTCATGTATGATGGTTGATGCAATGGGAGACTAACTAACCAGGCCTTGACTAGACCTACCTTTTTTCGTAACAGCCCTAGAATGATTCTTGAATATTGTCTTGATGTCATCATAAGGTAGTTGGTAGATGTCTTCTCCAAACAACATGTTTAGGGTCTCCATTACATCTTCCATGATCCCTTAGAGAAGAACTAGATTGACTTAGGGTCAAGGGTACGGTTATCCCTCATATAGTTGAGTTCAAATCTTTCCTCATAGTCATCTAAATATTCATCTGGTCCTAGGGTCATCCTAAATATTTCCTCTTTTGTTTCTTTGGACCTACAATAATCCCTGTACTTATCATTAAAGGCTTGCTACATTTGGGCCCAAGTGGTCACATTGCCTCCAGGTAAGCTCATAAACCAGTGCAAGGCTACATCTTTGAGGGTGGATGGAAACAACTTTAGCTTCTGTTCATTAGAGGTATACTCAGAGGTCCTACAGGTGTCAGGGTCCTCATAGGTTAGGCCATGGAAGTGTGGAAGGAAAGTAGGGCTTATATTCTTCATTCTAGCCTCCCCATTAGTTTCCTAGATAGGAAAAATCTCACTTTGTTTGTTTTTAGCCATGGTTTAGGTAGTTGGGGTGGTCTCTTCTTCCCCTATGGGCTCCTCAAAAATTTTAGGTTGCTCACATAGAGAATTTTCTAACTCCCCTATAGTTAGAGAGGGAAGTTCTGAGTCACCAAAGAAGAATAATGGTTTGATACTTGAAGGGGTGGGATTTTTTGCTAGGAATTTCTCTTAACTATCCCTACTCCTATGAGGCATGAAAGAACTATATTTTTTTTTCTCTCTCCTTTTTTGAAGCTTCCAAATCATGAGTACTGATACAAAACGAAAAGAGGAAACAAACAAATTCCAAGTAGAAACAACACCTACTTGGACACCTCCCCAACAATGGTGCCAAAAGGTGATTAACCCTAATATTTCATTACGGATGTTGCAACTCCCAAGGCCCTCAACTTGAATTCTCAACCTAGGGTTCGTACAAACATAGAGGTGACAATGTTATATGCACAGTAGGTCAAGTTATACTCATGTCACCCTCAGTCATTTAGTCAAAACAAAGCATGCATAGATCACTCATTTAGCTAACTACAAAGAGAATTTCTGTGAAAAGATAAAAACATACCCTAATTGCAAGGAAATGAGAATTATCCTAGTTGCAAGAATGAAAATGCCATTCATTAGATATAGAGATTAACTGTAATTGCAGGAAGAAAAAAGACTACACTAGTTGCATAAATGAACCATGCTACCCTACTTGCAAAACAATCAAGTCAATATTCTACTTGTAGAATGTAAATCATTAACCTAATTGCAAATTGATTTGAAAGAGGAAATTTAGTTTACAAAACATATCTTAGAAATCACAAAAAAACTAAGTCCAATCTATTTTCTTTGAAGATTTTCCCTTCACAGCACTAAGTGTAATATCAATTTAGATATAGCAATAGGGTATTTACTCACTACTTAAGAGAATACTCATTGTGATTCGAATGTGAAAGTATTCCTAATTCTATTTGTTGTCTTGTACTTGCAATGGAGGAAATATGGGTCTAGAGTGGTCCTTGGGTTTCCCCAAACATTGATTCAAATCCTAGAGGTTATTATTTAATCCCAAAATAAAAAACTAAATATATTAGAGCAAATATTGCTAAGTTTTGGCAGTGCTATAGGATTGTTACAAGATGCTACAAGATACCTTGTTTTGTTACAAGACTACCATGTTTTTCTACAGAATTGGGTCTAAGAGATTTCTAAGGGAAAGGAAGGTGGAGGAAGTGTAGGTTTTAACCCCGTACAGAAATTACCTACATACGAATTCTAAATCACAGGAAAAATAAAAATGCGAGAGCATAACACATAAAACACATATACACAGAGATTTCCCACTGGATCTCAAAACCGAGACTACCACTTTGATTTTTCATTATATTCCTTTCAATGTTACAATACATATTTATACATGCCGAAGCATCCAATACCATGGACCGAAAAACCATCGCGTCCAAAACCGAAAACCATAGGTAGGTTCACCCAACCTAATATAGGGTCCAAAAAAAAATTTCTCGGGGCGTTGCCCCAAACCCTGTAGAGGGGGGCTTCCCGCCCCCCTCAAACCCCCCGTATAGGGGGGGCTCCGCCCCACCTCTAACCCCCCAGTTCACTACGTAGGTTAGTCGTGGAAAGAATATAACACAACCCAACAAGAAATACATTCAAATGTGTTGATGTAGTCATACCATTTATCTCAAAGGCATAAGATCTTACCCAATGATGAACTCTTTTCTTCATACATATAGCGAAATTTACTAACTAAGACTTTGCATGCAGTTTTTTATTTAAACGACACTTATCCACCAGGTCATGAATAACATAACTATAATTAGATCCATGGTCAATAAAAATATAAACAAATTGATCACAAAACTTACCGTCCATCTCGATAATAAATGCTTGGTGATTTTTCTACCTATTATCCAACGTTGCATAGATCTTAGGAATACCATGTCCAACACCCCCCAATGTTTGTGCCTCATGAGTGTTAGTATCTTGTATTCATAGTAGTCAAAAATAAATCTTGTCTTTCAAATTTTGTCAAAAGTATGGCTATGATCTTGTGGAAGATCAAGCTCTAGGTCTTAGGATGGAAACACATTTTTTATTATTCATTGTAAATATTTCAAATTGTGTCAAGAGTTACAAAGATGGTCTTTTATATCCCAAGGGGTCAAGTCAAGTAGGTCTGGGGTCAAGTTGCATCAAGGAATCATGAGAAATTTTGTGTTTCCATGCTTTGTCATCATGGGCACAAAATTGTGTTGGGTGTGGAGCTTGATTATCTTCTTTATTCATAAACATCACCGTGTTGGACCCCAATTCGTAATGGGGCAGAAACAAAACCTGTTTGATCATTGTTAGGGGGGCCAGGTAGGGGCGATGATGATTTTATGTGCCACCTCCCCCCCCAAAGGAGGGGTTCAAGGGTAGTGCTGCCTAAGTTAAAAATAGATGTAACATTGCCTTGTAAAATTTTGTAATTTCGTAGTCAATCTGAGTCATTGATTAGGCAGGTGATATGACGGTAGAATTTATGTTTAATTTAGGATTTTCCCCCTCTAAAAGGCAACCTCTTGCTATATATGAGGGAATTTTATTGCGGCTATGCATGTGTGTATTCTGAGTGAGAAAGAGAGAGGAGATTGTGTGAGAGCGAAGAGGAAATTACAATGGATTTGTTGTAGGTTGTATCTATTCATTTTGCTGGATAATATAAAGGAAGGAATGGTATTTTTTCCATGGACATAGCCCAAATTGGGTGAACCATATATATATGTGTCTCTCTTGTTTTATGTGTTTTTCTGTGTTTGTATTTCTACAATATTTTATGTGTACCATTGCTCTGTAATATATAATTTTCTAACAACTGGTATCAGAGCTGAAGGTCTATCTAGATGATAAATTTGAAAAAAATAAGGGTTCCTGGTTCGAGTGGGAGAAATGGCGAAAGATGGTAGGTTTAGAGTCGAGAAATTTAACGGGCAAAACTAACAGTTGTGGAAGATGCAAATGGAATATTATTTGTATCAAAAAGATCTATACATACCATCGTGTGGAAAAACAAAGAAGCCGACGAGTATGACAGACACATAATGAGAGATTCTCATCAGAAAGGTACTTGGAACAATACGGTTGTGCCTGGAGACATCAGTAGCCTTTAATATTCCAAAGGAAACAACAACATATGGTTTAATGTCAACATTGGACAAACTATATGAAAATCCCTCAACCTCAAATAAGGTTTTTCTTATGAAGAGTTTATTTAATATGAAGATGTTAGAAGGTGATCTATTGTTGATCATTTAAATGAATTTAATATGGTTACCAGTAAGTTAAGTTCTGTAGGGGTAAATTTTGATGATGAAGTTAGGGCTCTATTATTTCTATGCTAATTGCTAGAAATATGGAATGGTTTAGTTATGGCTATTAGTAACTATATCTCTAAATCTAGTACTTTAAAGTTTGATGATGTTGTCGGTGCAATCCTTAGCAAGGAAATGTGACAGAAAAGCTCAGGTGAGACATCAGGTAATGCTTTGATTGAAGAGACTAGGGGAAGAAAAATGGAAAGAGGAAAGAGCCTAGGATATCGTAGTGAGTCAAGGAAAGGAAAATCCAAGTCCATACCGAGGAAAGAGCCTAGGATATCGTAGTGAGTCAAGGAAAGGAAATGGGGCCTCAAACTTGGAATCGCTGGGGTGGGAGACTTCTTTCCTAGCTGGTGGAACAGGGTTAATAGGTTTCTTCCCTTTATCAACTAGTTTTGGGGAAGAGAGTTGAGCAATTTCTTCATTTTTATCCTGCATCTTGGATCTTTTTGTGGACCTCAAATCATATTTCCTATGCAACTGGGCTTGCATGAAATCAACAAAATGTCTATAATAAGCATCTATTTCTTCTTCATTCAAAGAAATGTGTGATCCTCCTCCTCCTCTTCTTGTGCTTCTATTTCATTTTCTTCTTTTGAGAGAGTAGAGTATTGGTTTTCCTATAATTCGATAGCATCCTTAGTGTTTTATTCAAGGTCATCCTCTAGAAACAGGGGAGGTTGACTTTGGTTTGGTTGGTCCTTCCTTTCTTTTTGAAAAAGTTGCAAAGGGGGTCTCCTATATTGGGGATTAAAGTTTCTTTTAGGCCCTTTTTGGATTTGTCAAGGAGGATTTTTGTTATCCAACTCTACCTTCACGAGTTTATTTGAAAGGTTCTTAATCAACTTGTTCAACTAGCTTTTGTTCTTGGGAATCCTTTTCTTATCCAGGGGAGCTATCCTCTTCTTTTCCCCTTCTTCTATCGCCATGATCTCCCTTTCCATTCCATTTTCCAGCAAATGTAAAGTTTGATCCAACCTCCAGAGCATCGGTCTAGATCTGGTCCAACTTGTGGAATTTCCTCTCTCTGAGGGTAAACCCAAAATCTGGCTCAGATGCTCCAGTAAATACCACCTTAGTTGCTACCTGTAGAGGTTTAATCTAAATAGGAAGGTTGTTTCATAAGTTATTAAATATTTTTATGAATTATGTGACATCCTCATTTTGCCTTTTCTTTATTGCATTGAACTCAGTGAGAAATACCCATGGTCCTTCTTCTCTCCCAATGTCTGGATGAATGTGGTCTCCAATTACTCCCAAGTATTAATTGAGGCATTTGGTAAAGTATTAAACCAATTTCTGGCCTCCCCATCTAAGTATTGAACAAATAATATCATAACTACATCTAGGTGCTCTATGTTCAAGTTTTCAACAAATGAACAGAAGACCTCCATATGTTTTTGGGCTAAAATATCATCTTCCCCCATGAATCTAGGTAGGAGCTTAAGATAGTCTTCAGGCATTCCATTCATAGGTTGTGGCAGGTTGAGTGGGGAATATTTGTTAAGCAGGAAGCCAAGGAAAAACCATATTTTGCAACGAAGGTTGGAAAGAAATTGCAACAGGGCCTGATTGAGGAGCCGACTGAGCCGTACTCGATGATATGTGGTGTGAGATATTAGTGGGATTTTAATATGGACTAGTAATAAAAATATATTTGACCTATTCAACTTATGGGGAGGTTGGGAATATAACCTTAGGCTCGTAACTGATAGATGGCTCTTCAGACTTAAGCTTCGAGAGGCAAGAGCCAGGTGGAGGAAGACATTCTTTTGAGAACTCTAAAACTCTAGACGAAGTTTCAAGGTATTTTATCTCAGCTCTCTAAGAGGTGGAAGTCAAGGCTTATGAAGTAAATATTATAGGGTCTGGATTTCTTGGCGTTCTTAGAGTTCTTTCTCTCCAAATTTTCCTGGAGACAATTCTCTTTGGGTCAAATACAAGATGATTTATTTTGCTATGAGGTATCTCAATGAGTATGAGGTCTCCTAAAAGGTAGGATGACCAACCTAATTATTTTACAGTGAAGTTGCCAAGGTGAGAGATATCAACCCACACCTCCTTCACTCACCATACAAAAGGAATGTTCAAAATTGCACCCAGGGAAATATATTCAACAACAACACCAAAAGATGTTTTGGTTCCTAGAGATAACCCTTGAGCTGATAATAGAGGTCAATGCCTAGGACATCTTAAATTCCTTTTAGATAAATATTTATTGCTCAAAGTCTTTAAAATATTAGAGAATTTGAAATTAGCTCAATAATCACATTCAGAGACCAAACACAGTAGTAACATTCAACCATGGTGGCCTCCACAGAGGTAGTGGACCTTGTTGGAGAGTTAAATCCCCTCTACGGATAGAGGCGATCCCTACTAGCCCAAAGGGGGTCTAGCAACAATCAAACAATGCTACACTGCAGGTTCCTAGTTGTAATTAACAAGTGGGTAAAAGAAACCTACTTGGATTCCAATGCTACGTTTGTCGAAGAGATGATCCTCTCGCTCCTTCGCTCCAGCCGATCACAGTCCTCCACTATCCTCGCGGACGGACACCTGCACAAGCAAAGAGAGAACAAAAACAAGCGTAAAATCTACTAAAAACAACTATGTATCAGTCAGGAAGGATACAATTTACATTAATCATTCATAGGACAAATGGAAATGGAACCATAAGAGTAGTCATCTATCTTTATTAATCAGAAAATAGAGTAAGGTACAACCGAAGTCCTGACGCTGAGTCCTTCTCTAGAGGGTCCAGCCAGCATGTCTTCCAAGCATTCACCTTTGAAGCAAATCTCCCAAGTCAAAGAGGTCTCTCTCTCACATACAAGGCAACAAGCTCATGACCTTCCTCAAGCTCAAAGCAATCCTCACACAACACACCAAATGCCTACACAGAGCAGCACTAATGCACTAAGAATTCCTCAATCAAAGTCTATATGTTCCAAAACTAGCTGCTCATGGGCAATGGAGGAGGCTTATAAAGGAGAAGGAGTCTCCATGAATAGTCAAAGGATGAGCTTTCCCCCAAGGTAAGTGGATGATCAGTCAAACAGACATGCCAGAGAAAGGATGGCGACCTTTACAATGCTAACAGCCAAGTCTGGAGTCATCTGGAAGGCTGTATGTTAGAACAAACTCGCCTAAACAGGATCAGCGCGGGTGCAAAACTGAGCTGGCGCGCTGGCATCACAAATCAACTATAGATGAGGTCTGGTCAGTGCGCAATGATACAAGCGGAGGGCGCGCTATTTGTGAAATTCGACCAGGGCAGAAAACACGTGTGCTTCCGCGCTGGAAGTGCAACAATTGCATTATCCTCCGCCAGTCAGCGCAGCTATTTTAGAAACAAACGCGATGATGCAATAAACTTAGGCAAAGAGGGTTTTTTGGCCATTTCAGAGGGCATAAGAAAGGTGAATGTGATTTTATGACACAGTAGGGAGACTGACAAGGTGACAGTGACATTTTACTGTGTAACAGATGCCCCCTAAAGCATGAAGCCCGAGAGAGTGGGAGGGGTGAAATGCTTTACAAGATTGCTGGACTGGAACACCGCCAGGAAGAACCTGCAGGCAGATACAATTGATATGTCAATTACATGTAGTCTAGGCATGGGCGCAGCCATCCAAAAGACATATGAAGAAGGTCTGCGGCGTGGACGCAACCACCCAGCTGAAAAGACCATAATGATAAGAGGTATGGTCGCAGCCATCCTTAAGAGACTCAGGTATGGTCGCAGCCATCCATCAATGAGTCATGTAATGATGTCCCACAAAATCGCAACCTGGTCCACAATGACTAGAACCAGGGTCTTGCGCTCCATCCAACCCCGAACAAAGTACAAGTTCAAACATGTGAATATATGTGTCGAAGTCGAACATGCTTGAACATCGTCTGATTACCAACCAATGATGGAAGTTGTTAACAGATGCGAGAGGGGCCACCAATGATGATGATGGTCCTCAAGGTACTATAGGTACAATCCACGGCATGTGAATGAATGAGCTGGTGTCGAACACCCGCGGAGTCGTTCGATCGGAGGC
>APFE031053242.1:11794-23172 GCA_000404065.3 Pinus taeda
ATTCTTATGTAATTGCACACTTCTCCCTTAGGAGGGCACTCAGGATTTTTAAAAACTTACCACAGGGTTAAGAAGGAATTTTTTTGGGATGGCCTTAAATCAAATATTCAAAAGTTTGTGGCGGAATGTTGGTTTGCAAACAAAAATAAAGTTGAAACAATTAAGACCCCGGGTCTATTACAACCTTTATCCTTCCAAGCCAACGTTGGGAGGATGTTTCAATGGATTTTATCACAGGTTTACCCAAGTCTGAGGGAAAGAGTGTCATCATGGTGGTAGTTGATAGACTTACCAAGTATGCACACTTTGTGCATTATCACCTCCATTTAAAGCCAGTACAGTTTCTATTGCATTTATGGAAACAATTCAAAAGCTACATGGAAACCCAAAGATTATTGTAAGTGACAGAGATCCCATTTTCACTGGAAATTTCTGGACATAATTATTTTGTCTTGGTACTCAGTTAGCTCATAGCTCATCTTATCATCCTCAATCTGATGGGCAAACTGAGATAGTAAACACATGTTTGGAAGGATATCTTCGTTGCTTTGTATCTGATAAACAGACACAATGGGTCAAATGGGTGCCTCTGGCTGAATGGTGGTATAACACTTCCTTCCATACAGCAACAAAAATGACCCCATTTATGGCACTTTATGGGTATCAACCACCATCCATCACATCATATTTAAGAGAAAATTCTAAGGCTCAAGTAGTGAACATCACATCGAACATCAACAACAAGTCCTCCAACTCTTAAAGGATAACCTCGTGTTGGCACAGAATAGAATGAACAACAGGCAGATCGACATTACAGCTAAAGAAGTTTTGTCGTAGGTGATTGGGTATTTCTACGGCTAAAACCATATAAGAAAATGTCCCTCAAGCAAGCTAAGAAGGATAATAAATTATCACCAAAGTATGATGGTCTGTACAAGGTGTTGCAAAAGATTGGTACTATGGCATACAAATTGGAGCTTCCTGCAGCTTCTCGATTGCACCGAGTTTTCCATCCTTCATGTTTAAAGAAGGTTATAGGCGACAACCTCCTAGTTCAAACAATATTGCGAGAACTTAAGGAGGAAGGAAAAATCATATTGGAACCGGAAGCAGTCACAGAAACAAGATCTCAACAGCTACGAAATCGATCAATTTCGAAGTAGCTTATCAAGCAGAAGAACTTATCTGCGGAAGATTCCACATGGGAGGATGAGAATTTTATATAGAAGTATCCAGAACTACTCAAGCGTTGAGGAAAACACTTTTTTTGAAGGAGAGGATCATGTTGGGTCCCTATCATACTAGTGATTACCCCATTACTATGGTAGTTGTACCCCTTATTAATATTGTTGTGCCCCTATTGCCCCCATATTGTTATTATTGTGCCCCATAAAATCCCTCTATTTTTATTTTTGTGGCTTTATATTATTATTTTTAGGTAGGCTGGGTTATATTGTGAGTCCTTAGACTCCCATATATAGAAAGGAGGTTTTTTCATTTGTATCATCAAAGAATTGTTCATTTATGTAATGTAAAGGAGGTTTCCCCCTCGAAGAGGCTGAATTCTAAGGCATTGATCTATCTTTTCTATCTTTTCTTGAGCTGGTTTCATAACAAAATATGTCCAGTTTGATACAAGAAAGAAACCTAGATTAGGGTTTGGTGGACATTGGTAGTGTAGGTGGAGAAGACTTGGACGAGGCTAGTGAGATGAATCTCTGTGAAGATCAGAAACTCCTACAACAACATACATTCTTTTCTTCATTTATGCACAACTTCATTTACATATGGAAAATATGAGTTGAATTTAGGAGAAGTAGAGTTATTAATTGCTAATGGCAAAGTCTATGAATGGAAGTGCTTCTAAACCATATAAAACTCAAGAAACCAAAACGAAAACTGCAGGTACTTCTAAGGAATTGAGAAACGATGATCTATTCAACAAGAAATCCTATGCTATGCAGTGATAAAATAATAAATCTGTTTTTGCATTGTGAGAATGGGACACTCATACCATGATCCCATAATGGAGATGAGGCAGAGGCGAGTACCACAAGCGGTTCTGAATTATTTACTCTCACTATTGTACCATAGATCTATGTGTTCACTAGTTGAAGCCAACTAAGTAATCATCCAAATAATTGTTGATTAAAGAAAACATAAATCACTTCAATAGATAACCATTAACGTAATTTAAGCATACATATACAAAATTCGACAATTATAGGGGGTCAAGTACTCCAAGTGGATTATCATCCTACAAGATTTTGATTTCAAATTCATCAAATCTGAGTCAAATAAATCCTTAGTTTTTGCTAAGCTAATTTTCGACCTTCCCACTCCTGAAACCGAGACAATGTCTCATGATTATATTATGAATGAGTTTTTGTTCCTAATTTTGTCATTTGACCCATGATATGGAGATATTCTCATATATCTCAAAACCTATACATTTTGGTTTGATACCTCTCATTATGGTCAACCGCGTATCCGATATAAAGCCAAAAACTACATTATAATCGACGACACCCTTTAGCATCGTGGTATCAATATGGTATTCCGAAGGTGTCTCACTCATGAGGAGGTCGATAAAGTCTTAAATGAATGGCAGTGTGGGGCATGTGCTGGTCATATCCTTGGTTATGCCACCACACAAAAGGTCATGTGTGTTGGTTACTTCTAGCATACCATATTTCGCAACTCCATCCTTGCAATCCAAAAGTGTAATGTTTCTATGATATAAGACCGTAAGGCCCATGCTCTTCCCACTCCTTTCCAACTTCTTATGGTCGTTGGGTTGTTTGAAAAATGGGGCATTGATTTCACGACAGGTAACCCTCACTTGGTTGGGGGGCATGGCTATATCATTGTAGCGTTTGACTATTTTATCAAGTGGATCAATGTGATGTCTACATGTAATAATACCAACGAAACAAATGCTCTCTTTTTATTCAACCATGTCATTAAATGGTTCGGTGTTCGAGAGGCTATATTTATGGAGCATGAAATTTTTTTACACAATCAGATGATGTGTGAATTGAGTGCCAAGTTGGGACTCTCCCATGAGAATTCCACTCCCTACATTCCTCTAGTGAATGGGCAAGTTGAGGAAATCAAAAAAGTTCTCAAAACAATGCTTCAATGCATGATAGGGGTCCATAAATCACATTGTCATCTATTGCTTTATGCGATCTTATGGGTGTATCAAACCACCATTAGGAATACTATCGAGTTGACACCATTCCAAATGTTTTATGGTTTGGAAGTAATCCTTCTAATATGTGAAATTCTCTCTCTTAAACTTCTTGTTGAACTCCTTCCTCCCACTTCCACAGAAGACGAACATATTTTACATATGCCACACTTAGATGAAACCCGCCGTGATGCTACAATGGTTAATGAAGCCCATAAGAAACGTATCAAGGTGTAATATGACAAGAGTGTGAAGTTTAGTATCTTCTCAGAATGAGATATTATTTTCTAATACATTAAAGATTCTAATAAATTAAGCTCGGGGATGATCAAGCCAATGTGGCTAGCTCTATATACTGCTAAATGTGTTCCTGCTAAAGGGGGCCTATGAGCTAGTTGATTTTCATGGAGTTCTCTTGCTGCAACCTAGAAATGGGTTATACATTAATACATACTATGGTTGAAATTTTTCATAGTGCATTGTGTACATGTTCTATATAGGTATTTTGAGCATATTTTTAGTGTGTCGCCTTCAAATTTTCCTACAGTTTTTGTTAATTATGTTTAAATTTTGTTTGCACATGTCGACATCCCTTGAACCATACATTGGTTATGCTGATAGTGCTAGTCATAGTACCTGAAACCTTTCTTCTGCATCATGGGCTAAATATCCTATAAATGGCGAGTTAGTGAGTTTACAAGGGATTTTTATTAGTCTCTCTACCAATAATAACGTTGAGTATAACAGAGTGATCGAACTATTGTGTTAATCTATTTCCTGGGATATCTATGATATAGTTATGAGACTCAACTCACAACTTGTAATACTACAGTTGACTAATTTCTATTCAATTAGCAGTGCAACTATGCTTCATACATCCTTTAGGGTTCACCTTCTAGAAATATATTTTGATTTCAACCAATATCAACATATTTATAGAAATCTAAGAACATTTAAAGATGCATTTTCTAATCATGTTTTATATAGACATTTGTGACACATGTAAATTAAATTGAATACACATCAAGTACATTGAAAGAGACAGTAGAACGATAAGAAACATTAGATATAGTTGTAGATATATATCTATATATCTATATCTATATATATATATATATATATCATAATATATATATATATATATATATATATATATATATATATATTTTTTTTTTTTTTTTTTATTTTACAAAAGTTCCTGAGACACATATGGCCAAACAACCTAAAATATACATGCAATCAAAATATGGTTATAAGCCTCCTCGTAGACTAATGATAATGCTCATGGTATCATGCCACTGTGATGCAGCAAAGTTACATCATTACAAAACTCGTGGACCTGTGGGTTATGGATACAGGTTTGGATGAAATTTTCCATTATGAAGAGAAACTAGAAATGGGTGGCCACTCTTCACGACAACTACCACACTAAGATATCACGCCACACTCTTGCCTTACGAAAATCCTCTCGCAGAATATATGTTTAAACCTGAAACTTATTCCAATAAATGCACACAAATAATACATGAACGAGAATACATCAAAAGTACACATTGATTTCATTAATATTTCGAGCTCAATTACAACTATGTGTCCTTGATGGGCACACACTTGCCCTAGTTTACATTGTGTTGGTCTCCCCCTTCTACACAATCATTCTTACAGTTAAATAGAGTAACACAATATGGATTAGATCGGGTGAGATCTAATAAATACCTATCTTTGCTCGCTTCGCTCAAAATATGTGTAAAATAACAAATTACAAACAAACTCAATAAGATTTGGATACAGTCTTAGACGGGAAGGTGAGGACAAGGTGTAGGGGAGATGTTGAGTACCTCATAATTTGACTCAGGGGTTTGAAGCTGAGCAGTGCAAAGTGGATTGAGTGCTATAGACATTTTTGGGCACCACAAACCTAATCATATATGTCGATAAACCAAAGGCTTCTGAGTCCTTAAAAGTGTTGTTTCATGCCCTAAAGGAACAAGGTTAGTTGATTATATGATCTCCTAGAAGTTCTCCATAGAAAAATGCTCAGAACTGGTCAAAATTGGACCATACAGGTTGCTCAGTGCTAAGGGTGCAATGCATCTCACCTACCCAGTGCAAAAAGTGTGATGCATACTGGAAAGCCCTTCTGTAGGGTGCAATGGGTAAGAATGGACAAATGGCAGAGACAGTTTGCGAGGTGGATGATCATGGAATCTTCTGGAAACTTCTCCTGTGACACTTGCCTCTCTGAACTCATCCAAGGATGAGTAAGAGATCATCAATCTCCAAGTGGAATCAAGGACTACCAAAGAGAAGACACTAATCAAAATCCTAGAAGTTGACTCACTCATCTATATATGGATCCCTCATCCCAAAGATCCAGAGGCTGGAATTTTGTATCTTGTAAGGAAGTGTCATTGGTTTCTTGGTGGAACATCATAATGTTGGGTGATCTAATATTTTCATTAGGTGAAGAAGGGATTTTATGCCAGGTGGGTGACGCTGGGTTAGATCAATGGGTTATAATCCTCTCTTCTAATATTTACATCAATAAAGCTATTCAAGTTTTCCTCCACATTATTGTACGTTTGACAATATATATGCATTTGTGTGGTCAATATATATCTGGTCCTATATTGTTTATGATTGTAGATCTCTGCACTTTGAGGGTATTATGTTGCTTTGACTTTACAGGTACTCTTTGAAGCGAAGTGGTCAAGAAAAGAGCGGCAAGAATCTGTCATTGAGGAGAAGGAACAAGCAAGAAACTGAGCGAAAGATCAAGGTTGGTATTCTTTGCTCCTCTCTTATCTACTTCTCATAAAGGACAATGGAAATAACTTTAATCTATTTGTTTCTAAGATAGCTACCTGTCTTAGTGGGACCAGTAGCTTTGCATAGACACTACACTTCCCGATAACAAAATGGCAACTCCACTCGGGAGAGAATAGATTTTTTTCTTCTCTATATTTGTTTGCTTTATAAACATACAGATGGAGCTGGAAGTCAAGCGAGCTAGCCTTCGAACTGCATTTGCTATGCAAGTGCAAAGTAGATCAATGCTGCTTCAGTCTATCTCAGGGTTTTGTTTATAAACTGAAAAATCGATTTGCAAACATCCTAATTGCCCTGGTGGTGGCTCTAGTAACCTCATTAGATATGCCCTGTCATTTCTATTTACTGACTATCATCAGCTCATCCTAAATCCATGAACTAAGTTGTAAACTGTGACCAAGAACCAAGTTAAAGTCTCGTCCCTGGACCATCGTACCTTCTCCTCTTTGGGATCTGGATTCATTGCACCTCCCATGTGCAGTAGGTGCACTACATCACACTTTCCCTGTGTTACAGGTGCACTGATTAGACAAGACCTCTTCTGCTTCCAGATTTTGGTTTTTTGTTCACTCCCTTCAGCTTTATTCAGGAGTTTAGATGTTTGTGATCAGTATACCTCTGTGGAAACTCCCTTCCTCTCCATTATTCTTCCTCCATCGTGCAAAGAACTGTAAATGCTTTCATGTATTGTGCGCCACTTACAGTTCTCTTTTACAAAGATGTAGCGTAATCAAACTGTCGTCTTTTGATTTGGAAGTGTCGCAAGTGTCATTTTCAGTCAAAGAAAATAATCCTATTGTTATCGATGGTCGATTATACTGTTACTCTTGTATTTTATTTGAATTAATGGTTTTTCAAGTGTCGAAAGCAGTTTTCAATTCAAAATCGCAAAGTGTTGTCATTATCTTCCTTTCGTATTTTGAAGAAAAAATGTTAGTACTATCGCTTTGAAAAGATAATTCAGATTTGTACTTAGCACTCTTCTTGTCATTCACACATTAAGAAGGCTGAAAAACAAATACATGCATATGCATTTTCATTTAGACTGCTTGTTGATTTCGATTTAGGACCTTGCATCTAATGTGTGCTCTCTACTCTATGTTGAAAGAATCTCATTTCTCTTTCCTTAGTAGCTAGGATTTTCATTGCAAAAATAAGATAAAATGATTCTTTATCATCTTAAATTGCATTTTAGGAATTGAATATCTACATCATGTGGTGAACCTGAAAGGAAAAATTCTTAAGAAATATCAACTGTAAAATAAATTCAGTGAACACAAAAACGCTTTGGAACCTAACGCACAACATTTACAAGTCTAGGCTAGAGGCATATTCAAGCATCATAAAGCTTGGTAACTATCGCTTTCACTGTAGGTTGGGTGATTCCTCCGCTTTCAGGCGACAAGTGCCAGTACGAACTTGTACTCCCACGTACCGTCGAGTATATATTGTGAGACCACAATAGGCTATATCCTTTACCCTTAGGAAGCCGTGCTTCCCACCCTATCGATCGCAATGCACTAAACATAGCATTCGGGAAGATTGACTACCGTACCGTAAAAAGTATTTTGCAGTTTTGCGATTGGTTTGGTAATCGCTCTGTCTATATTTACAGAGTAGTCTCTTTCATTCCTTTTCAAACTCCTTAAAGGAAAAGGTCCATTTGAGCACTTGTCACTTTAGGCTCATTAAAAATCAAAGGCGACTACAGTCATATTTAGCTTTTTCTCAGCTCTTAAAAATTGAAAAAGCAAGTTGTGTCAAAGCATCAAAAATTCATTTAATTCAAAATAACTTTTTCCCCTTTATTTTGAGTTGATCGAGTAATCTGCAATCATGGAAGAAATTCAATCGAAACACCATTGTTTGAGGAGATTAATGAGTCAGCCATCTTTGACTCTGAAAACGAAACCACTCTGAACGAAGCGAACTCGTTTAACTGGGTCAAAGTCCCCTGGTTTGATTGGAACTTCTATTCCAACATCTTGAGGGACTTTGGTTACTCCAAACATTTCTGGTATTCCTGTCTCTACAGAAGAAGTTCCGCAGCCACAAGAGGACATTAGAACTGATCCTAGTGTAGTGATAAACACTTCTATTCCTGAACCAGCTTCATCTACAGCTGATTCAGAAGGTGTTGTCCCCCCAACGTCTGTTGCTGCAGAATCTATTCCTTCTTCTGCACCGGAAATATATTATGGACCTGATGGTCTACCTCTTCCACCTGGGTTGATTGCTATAGAAGAGATTGTGGAGGATCCTCCATCAAGTACTCCATCACATTTTGGAGCTGGGATCACCCTATATCCTTCTTCAATAGAATTTGGTCAGTCTTCATCGCAAGTTCCTGTAGAATCACTAGGGAGTCTTTTGGATAGACTAGTTATGTCTAAAAAACTGTCGACATCCAGGACTATGTCATCTGATGCATCAACGACAGAACCTCCTGTTACTACTCCAATGACGTTCACTAGCGTGCCATCTGTTCCAACGATCTCTCAACCACTAGATGGAGTTTTTCCGGGGACTGTTTCAACAGTATGATCTGTTCCCATTTGTTCATCCAGAATGATATCTAGAACCTCTTATGTTGACTCTCAACAAATTGATCCCTCAAAACAACATCAATTTGGGTGACCTGGTCACCAAAGGAAAATCCTTCCATTGAGCACTGGAATGTCGTCGTATGGGCGGCAGTATTCCCTTTCATTCTTCTCTCCAGGAGAACAACCATACGAGAGTTCACAACAGAATTTGAGTTATGTTGGGATTACATCCAGTGGTTAGGTGCTGATACTGCCTCAACAACCAAGAGTTGTATACTCAATGCAACAAACTTTACCTGTGTCAAAAATCCCCACTACACAGGCTATTGTAATGGTGTCGCAAGTACAAGCATTGCCTATTGTATGCCAACCTCAAGTTTCTCAAGTTGTAATACAAAAACCCCTTGTCTCTCCAATGCCACCACAATCACTGATTAGTGACTCCTTAACCGGAATGACCTAGGCTCAGACGGGTACCATTACCCCTCATCTTGGTCAAATAGCTAGTATTGGACAATAGCAGATGGCTTCACAACCATGCCTGGTACAATATCAACAACCAAAATTCCAACAATCTTACTGAGGATCTGAGCAACAAATCTTTGCAAGTAATGGGCAGCCGTATATTCAAAATGGTCGGCATCAATCACATCATAATGTTTATCCCCATAAACCTTACCAAAGATATCATCATCAAATGCATTATGTTGGTATGGAAAGAACAACTGCTCAGGAAATCCCATCTTATCTTGGGTGTGCTTCACCAAACCTGAATCAACAGCTGCCCTTTATGGCGACTTTAGAGTTACCAGATCTAAGTCGACTAACAAACGATCCAATTGCTTATGCCCCTCGGTGGCCAGCGATTCCGCATAAACTTCCATCAGATATTCTTAAATTTAATGGAAATCTGGGTGAAGACCCGTCGAATCATGTGATGACCTTTCATCTGTGGTGTTCATCCAACACTCTTAATGATGATTTGATTAGGCTTCACCTTTTTCTATGAACGTTAACAAGTCCGGCAGCAAAATGGTATATCGAATTGCCTAGAGCTTCATTTAATAACTTCAGTACGCTTGCCACAACCTTTTAAACCCATTTTTAGTTACCCATAAGGTACGAAATAGGAACATATCTTCTTACCAATTTCAAATAGATGATAGCCACTCACATATCTGATCATATTCATGAGTGGCGGCGTCATCATAGAATGGTAAAAACATATGTTCTCGATGAGTTGTTAGCTGAATGATTTATTAAGTCATTGTTACCTTCTATCAAAGAATATGTCGCAAAGGGAGGAGTCATCACTGAAGAGCAAGTTATTTCTCATGCACAATAGCTAGACTTGATATATACTTAGTCTGGCATGCTCTATCAAAAAATCCCCGATGCTCCTAGACCAGAATTTTCCATTCCTCCTCCTCCTAAATCGAACAAAGACTCTCATGCCGGTGATGGCGTGGTAGGTACAACTAGCAATGAAAATGAAAAAGAAGAACTTATTGCCTTAGAGGTAAATGGCGAGTCGACTGACAAGGGAAAAAATCCAAAGCAACCAGGGAGCAAGAACAAAGGGAAGAATAATAAGAAGAAACAAGAAAATTCACCTCTTGAAAAATCTTCTGAAAACCCTACTGGACAAAAGAAACCTCGTTATCCATGTTACATATGTGATGATGAGCATTTCACGAAAGATTTTCCACATAAAGCTAAGGCTATGAAATTTTTAAAAACTTCAAATACCCCAGCGGTGTTGACTAATCTGTTTCTCAGCCCAGAAATAAACCTAGTTACTAGTGATCGTGCTTTCCAATCCCAAACACTTATGTTGTCCATTTTGAAATAGCAAAATGATGCTTTGATATCGACAAGGAGTAAAGATTATGGGAATCCACAGCTGTCGAACAATAAGGCTATTGATCAACCTAGTAGTTCGACAACAACTTCGACCAAAGTTGTGCCACCCATCATTCCTGAGCTAACAATAAAGTTGCAAAAGGGAGTAGTACACAAATCGACATTTAATCCTTGTGCCAGAGCAGCACAGATTTATAATATAGTAGAGGACCTTGCCAAATCGCCATCTGCTATGTCAACACTTGAGGTACTACAAAATTTCCCCTCCCAGAAGCAGGCTCTATTATCAGCAATAGGTGGGATTGACCTAGCAGATTCCAATCTTGTGGCCTTTAATCATAAAGGATATGACCCTCAATTACCAACTCAACTCGCTTTCCTTATTGAAGTGAAAGCCCTCAAAAAAAATGTTCATCAAACAATTATTGATGAGGGGGCATCTTCATGTATTATGTCAATGAGTTACTGGAAAACTTTAGGCTCACCTCCCTTGTCGTGACTGTCAATGATGTTAAAAGCATTTGATGGAAAAACAGGCACTCCATACAGGATTTTAAGTAAATTGCAAGTCGAACTGGGGGAAAAGATGGTATAAATTTACATCGAAGTTATCGATGGAAACCTCGGTTACAATATCCTACTAGGAAGGTCCTGGATTTATGCTATGGCTGTTTTTTTGTCAACTTACTTTAGAAAGAATGCATTTCCCTTTCAAGGAGGAATTAAAATCGTTGAACAAACCTTTCTCCCCAACAGTTCTCAAGTTACCGAAAGCATTCCATTGATCCATGAAATCTCTCAATCACTTCAAAATATCAGAGCAAGTCTCCTAAATGTTGCGGGATTTTATCCCCTAAGGCTCTTGGGTGGAACCCTAGCAGACTGAAAGTTGTCTAAATCAAGAAACATGCACACACACAGCCATTATGCTAGAAAAAGCTATTTCT
>APFE031053248.1:0-14175 GCA_000404065.3 Pinus taeda
ATCCCCTAGCTAATTCCTAGCAAAAGATACAGGATCTGAAAATAGAAAACTTATTTGACCAATGAAATGCTCGTAATCTGGCTACATAGACAACATTACAAGGAGCTCCCTAAGATCAAACATATCATAACTAGTAATCAAACCCAATGAAAAGAATAACAACAATCCATCTCACTACTCCACCTTCATACCCTTGACAGCACACTGATGAACTATAATAATGGCAGTGTGATGCTCCCTCCATATAGGTGAAGTTTAAGCCCATCGACATTTACATAACGGGAACATTAACATTTCTTCGAAATATTATTTGCAGTTCTATTTAATGACAATAATATCAACTCACGTAAAAATTTCATATTCCAAATATACCATATGGGAGATTCCTCCATTCAATCATGCAGGTGAAATCACACTCACTGTAACAAGTTTTATTCTCAATGCTAAAGGCAAGGTGAGATTCAGGTTTAATGCGAAGGTTATTTTCAATCATCTAATCTCCATTGCAGTTTTTGTTTATTGAATATGTTTATTAGATGTTTAAATCTATAATTGGATATAAAATCAAGTTATTAAAGAATTATAAACATCGTAAATATAATTTGGATTTGTTAATATTTTCAAAGTGGAAATGTAAACATATTATTCCACCTCTTTAAAAAATAAACTCACACATCTGATACCAATCTCCACCTTGACAACAATAAGCCTGATACCTGTTTCATTATTATTTTATCTTTTTTGCAAGCCAAGAGAAGCAAGACATCACCGTAGCTTCTCTAACAAATCTGGTTTCATGAACATGTCTGCACAGTTTTCCTTTGTATGCACTTTTTCAAGAGAGACTCCCCTTTCAGTGATAACCTGTCTTTCAGAATGGTACCTGATAGGTATATGCTTTGATTTACTATGATAGGCCGGATTCTTAGCCAAATGAATTGCACTTTGACTATCACAAAGTAACTTGATGTTGTCCAGTAACCTACCAAACTCACCAAACAAACATTTCAACTAAAGCGATTCTTTGCAAGCATGTGGAGTAGCTATGTATTCTTCTTTAGCAGTGGATAAAGCAACAATGTTCTGTAGCTTTGACATCCAATTAATAGCTCCACCTGCAAGAGTAAAGACATACCATGAAGTTGACCTTCTCTTATCCAAATCACCTGCAAAATCGGAATCAACATATCCGCAAACAAATTCACTACTCTTGTTATAAGAAATACAATAATCACTTGTGCCTCTCAGATACCAAAGCACCCATTTCACTGCTATCCAGTGTATTTTTCCTGGATTTGCCATATACCTGTTGACAACCCCAACTGCATGTGAAATATCTGGTCGAGTACAAACCATCGCATACATCAAACAACCTACTACATTTGCATATGGAATTCAAGACATATATTCTTTTTCTTCATTTGTATTAGGACATAAACGAGAAGAAATCTTAAAATGGGAAGCTAAAGGGACTAAAACAGGCTTCACATTGTTCATACCAAACCTCAAGAGCATTTTCTCAATATACTTCTGTTTTGATAGCCACAACTTACCATTGCTCCTATCTCTGAAAATCTCCATGCCCAAAATCTGTGGTTTTCCTTGGTTGAATGCTGTCTGTCTTATTTGTTTTTTAAATTTCTACTATGTTAACTCAACACTTGGTATCAGATCCGTGTAAGTTGATACACTGCACTATGCACTAGTAGAAGAGACCATATTTGTTATTAAACTGCGTGGCCAGGTGAAATTGCAGAGCACGTAACTGCGTCGTTGTGACTGTGGTTGTGGCTGTGCATGCAGATTTATGCAAAGCGTTGTTGGAGCAGTGACTGTGGCTGTGGCTGTGTAACTGCGTGGCTGTGGCTGTGCACGCAAATTTATACAAAGCGCTATTGGAGTTATTAAAATGTTGAAATAATTTGAAATATTTTTTTTAAATTGGTCTTTAAAAAGGGACAAAAACGCTTTCACATGGGTCACTGTTGAACATTACAAAAAAAAGTTGATTTGAAAGTTTTGATACAGCTATCATGAATTTTTTTTTGTTTTTATGTTTAAAACAAAAACAAAAAGGGAATTTGTATTAGATATGATATTATATCTATATCATATTTTGTTTTTTAAATGGTAATATGCCATGATATTTAAAGGCAAAGGCATTGTATTGATGAAAGGCAATTTTTTTTTAAATACAAACTTCATTTATTACAAGTTGCAATTGGAGATTTTGTGTGACACAACATGGAAAAAACTCAAAGTGCTCGGTTTGAGATCGACAAGTTCAATGGAAAAAACAACTTCGGGATCTGGAAAGTGAAGATGTATGATCTACTCATGTAACAAGGCATGGCGAAGGCATTGTTGGGAAAAGCCAAACAACCTTACACCATGACAGATGATGAATGGAGTGACTTGGATGAAAGAGCACTGAGTGACATTCGACTGTGTTTGGCGGATAATGTTTTGTTTAACATCGTGCCAGAGAAAACTGTTGCTGGTTTGTGGACAAAGCTTGAAAAGTTGTACATGACAAAATCCTTAACCAATAGGATTCTTCTGAAACGACAGTTATACAGTTTGCGCATGAAGGAAGGTACATCTATTACTGATCATTTGAATACCTTTAATACTCTCCTGGTGCAGTTAGAAAGTATAGAAGTAAAATTTGAATCAGAAGATAAAGCTATAACTTTATTATGCTCATTGCCCGAGTCATGGGATCATTTTGTTACCTCTATAAGTCTTAGTTCATCAGAAACCCTTGAATTTGATGATGTTGTTGGAGCTTTGTTGTCCGAAGAGACAAGGAAGAGGTCAAATTCATAAACTTCCATATCAGAAGCAATGATGGTCAGAGGTCGTTCTAAATAAAGACGCTTCAGTAAGCACAACAACTCACGTTCAAAATTGAAAGGGAAGAAGAGTAAGGTAAAATGTTGGTTTTGTGGCAAATTGGGACATTTGAAAAAGGACTGTTGGAAGAGATATCAAACATCCAAAGAAGACTCTTTGATAGAGAAGAAAGAAGCAAACACGACAGATACAGGTTCGGCATCCATTTTAGGTATGAGTGATGAAGTGTTATCAGTTAATTTGTCTAATCATGATCAATGTTGGCTGTTAGATTCTGGTGCATCAAATCACATGTGCATTCATAGAGAATGGTTTAAAACTTATAAATCTCAACATGAATATGATAAAATAGGATAAAGCATAAAGGTGAGGATGATAACGTGACATCAAGAACAAGAAGAAATAGATTGATTCGAATAGAATAGTAGCTCATTTTCCTCTTTTTACAATGGAGGATTAATAGGCAGATCCATCTGGCTACCAATTATGAGGAACAATGCACAAAGGGAAGTTATTTATAACACCAGCACGACTTACGAATTGAGAAAGCTTTGGGTCTTGCCTTGAAATGGGTTGAAATTGAAACGTCACTAATGGTGTAAACTCCCACTGGTCTACAAACGTTACTAATGGTGGTAAACTTCCACTTCTATACTCCAATAGACCAAGTTGTTCCAAGAATTAGGTTAATTTAGGTGATTTATTTTAGAATATGATTTCTATATTTTTAATTTAATTAATAATATTATTAACTAAATAATAGAGATTTAATCATAAAAATTAATTTAAAATATTCATAATAATATACACAAATTAAAAGTTGAGATTTATTTACAAAATAGTTATATATATTTTAGAATGTCAATTAAATTGGTTAATTTAAAGAAATGTTATATGAATAAGTGTCATGTGAAGTGACTTATAAATTTGTGTACATGTGATATTGATAATACATGGTATTAACCAATAGTATGGTAACAAAATGTATATAAAAATTAAGAATGAGCATAGTAAAGTGAAAGTAAATATATATAATTAAAAATCGTGTTGCTATTTTTTTTGAAAATATATATATGTTTAAAAATATAATCACCAAATTTAACATTACCGAGTAAAAAATTCGAAAATTCAAGTATTCTATTTGGGTATCAGGGAGCACGTCCTGGGATGAGATGGTATGGTATATTATATATTTCCTCGCATGAAACATGAGAAATTAAGTGCTGTAAAGTTATTCGAATTTCTTTTGTGACAGGAAATTTCATTTTTACCGGATAGTAAATTTTAAATTTTTTATTAATGGTATTAATTTATTGTGTAATAATTTATGGGTTGTAATAATGGTAGATATTTTTATTAGAATTTTGAACAAGTATTAAGTTAAATATTAACAAATTGGTTTGATAATATTAATAAATAATTAGTAATTATAAAAATATATTTTTTTTGTTAATGGTTACAAAATATAATTAATTTAGTTTAATAAATGAGTAATAGTAATTAAGGATATAAATATATATTTTGAGAGAATGTTATTTACATTTAATATATAATCACATTCCAAACATAAATTTGGTTAGTAATTTGGAATCTATATTGTATAGTGTAATGTTGAGTTTGTATAAAGATAACTTTATATTGGGTATCAATTCATATATGGTATAGTTTGATATATAAATGAATATATCATTTTTTATAATTTGCTATTCTAATGTAAAACTATGCACTTTGTTCCTAGAGGTAATTCTATTTGCAACATTTGTTATTGACAACAATCTTTAAGGGACTTTTGAGGTTTTCAACATTATAAGCATCCATTACAATTTTTTAAATATCTCACTAAATATCCAATTTTTTCCGTATCTAATCGAATTCGAATTTGAATTTGGTAAAATATGGTTTTAAATTTATATATATATATATATATATAATCTATAGCAATGAAAAAATTATAATTTAATTAGTTATTATTATTTTTTTAATTTTAGCAAAGCTAAACATGTGGTAAAGTAAATTTTTTTTATGCTTATTATAGATTGATGTCTATAGGTGTTGCCCAACCATTTAATTTATATAACTAAACTAATCATAAAAAACTTGTGCAAAGCAACTAAAATAAAAGATCTTGTTCCGTGATCCTCATCCCAAAGCACCAAAATAAAACATGCTAAGTGTCATCTCCCTTTGCCCATGCCAATAACTTAAGATAAACAATTTATGTCATAAGCACAAAAAATCGTCACATTCTTATAAATACTTATAATATGTATGTGTATGATATAACTATAACAACATAGATTGGTAGCACTTAATATGGCTAAAAACCAATAACAACAAAAATAAATAGCTGCTATGCAGCATATACCACGTCTTTAAGCTAATAGCTATTTAATTCACCGAAAGGTGTGTGGAGTGTATAGAAAAATCGACACAATGAAAATTAAAATCCATCTACACAAAATTCTCCTTTGGCTTTTTGCATATTCACCTCCACACACACTTTCACCCTCCATACAAAACACTGCATAGCTTCCTTCACACAACTCTGTATAGCTTCCTTTTCCACACATACTTCTTACACACAACTCTCCCCACAAAGCATCTAGTTACCCTGAAGTCTTTGATTTGAGTTGGAATTTTGTCGTTTGTCTTGTTTGTCTTGACCAATAGGGCATGGATAATGTGGCAGTGGAAAATAATTATATACTCATCTGTACTCCTGCACATGTTTTTTTTTTTTGTGTAAATCAGACTAATTGTATTATATTACAAAAAGATTATAGAGAGTTACATCCGCCACCATGATTTGGCTACTTGAGCAGGTTGACATTCTGAGACTGAGACTGAGCTTGAGAAAAAGAGGGACTGTGAAACTATCCACTGACCCCAAACTAGAACCATCAAAAACTGAACCTTCCACTCCCTGCCAAGGCAAGGGAGGAGTTTACAGACCCAAACATAGACATAGACATTACAGACGCAGACATTAAAATCGACATACCAAATCCTGATTGGTGCGACCCGACACCTAACATAAACTTACTTCCATTACTAACTATAGCAACTACAACGACATCCAGAAACTGAACAAAGAGAATCCATACCACCCCGAACGACCAAGCAGCCTGCCTAGGTGTATGGATTTGGTGGCTCCTCCACCGCTGGACTGATATATGTGCCTGGTTGCTCCTCCACCACTGTGCAACCATAGGAGTCTGAGGCACTCGAGTCTGTGTATGGCGCGTCGTCCTTCGCAGGCTCGCTTGGTCCAGCTCTGTTCCCCGCCACCGCATCCGAGGCTTCCACAGGCTGTAGTCGCTGACCCTGAACAGGCGAGGGTGGCCACGGTTCTGCTGGGGCTTCTGGTCAATCAGCATGATCGCATTTTTCAATGCGCACTAAGACATAATAGATTGCATTGTCCAACGTACACGAGAACCTGAAACGGGTTGATGGGTGCCCCCCAAATGGACACACTGCGGCTCTTCCCCTTCCTCTGCCTCTTCCGCGCCCTCTTCGTGCTCCTGGTGAGCTAATTTCCTCTGACGGGGAATCGAAGGATGCTGAGGAGCGTGGTGATGAAGCCCGCCCTCTGGCACCGCCTCTTGAGCCTCCCCACCTGCAAGCGCCACGTTGCCTCTCACGCGGCATCCTGTAACCAACAAAGAACCAATTCTGCCCAGAGGTCGCGAATGCTATGCTCCACCGAGGATTCTAAACCCATGCAACAGCTTACACACCAAATGCGAAATAGGTAATGGAACACAAATACTAATAGCAATGCTTACCACCCAGGTTGAGAGCCGAGCCTGTTCAGAAGCTGCGCGGGGTGAACTGCTCCCTGAGAGCTGAACCGACCAGATCCAGGACTGACCAAGACGCCAAAGGACCGAATCTCGAGTCGGCACACAAAGGAATTGAGACGTCGCGACACTCAGAGCTTCTGGAGGTCGAAGGCGTTCATAATCAGTGCTGATACCGGACAGAGTGACATACCATGCGCCTAACCACAACACAGAGCCACGAATTCTCTGAGAATCCAGGCTTAAAACCAGGGCCTCCAGAGCCGAGGGCCGAGGTCTGTGCTTGGGCTCATGCACCCGCGGTGCAGACATCCAAGAGCCGGATGCACCACTCACCAATGAGACCAGACAGAGCTTCCTGCAGACAGAGCTTCGCTCACCTTCCAACTGAACCACGCTCATCGTCAAACGTAAGCAGATGACCAATATACCTCTGCACCCGGTAGTTCTCCCTCCACCATTAATGTTGGCCGGACCGAGGGGATGCCTTCTCGAGGCTTCGGAGCACATGGATGGAGCTGGCGGCCACTTGTCATTTAATGAGGCCGCCTCCTCATTCAATGCACTAATTAACACCCACAGCCGGGGGTTGGAGATCCTGAGTTGCCAGAGAGAGACAATCTTGTTGTAGTTGAATATCTGTTGTGTCATTGAGATTACCTGAGTAGGGGTGACTATTCAGATCGACTCCTTGATTGGCTAAACGATCGGCTACCTTATTGGCGGATCGTTTGACATGCTGAAAGATGATACTATTGGGGGGTCTGAGCCTTGCCACTCCTGCACATGTTATGAATTTGTACGGATACAAATTTGGTCGAAGAATCGTAATTGTATGTACACTTACTCGAAGGCGATTCGTCGTAGCTGCCCCATTCTCCATTATATTGGTATATTCTGTCACTAGCCAGGGATAGAGCATCAAGCCAGAGACAAGACCCACTGAGCCTTCTTCTTTCACTTCTGCAAAAAATTGAATAAGGCGTATTTTGAGCAGAAGCTTGAGCGATGTTACTGTAAGAAATACAATTATCCATTTGCAAAATTCATTACTAGAAATACAACGAAAAAATTAAGCTACAGATCATCCTCGAAACTGTAACAAACATTTATTAGTATCGATGCTTCGGAGAGAGACATTTTGTTATTGATTTTCTGGGTTATCACTGCGTTAATGATTTTGTCTCCGATAACTTTCAACTTAACTCTGCTCATGGAAATATAATAACATAGAAAATATTTTGTTTCTTTAAAACAAACACCAACGCAGTAACATACTATACGTTTTAAAATTATGGTTGATGATCAAAACTCAAAGAACATTTGGTAAAGTGCATTCCAGTGACAGTATTTAGCTACATGATGAAATCTGATATGATATCGACATATACTTTTTCATATCTAGAGGATTCAAAAGTACTTCGTCCTCTTATTATTATGCATTAAAGTTTAAATATCATTTGAATATACATAGCTACATATAGAGAATGTTACGTGACGAGCACAGAGCATCGCTTCTCTTGTATCACTAAGAGTTGATTCTTTTTGTAAAGTTATAATAATATTCATTATATAATCCTTGTCAATGAATTGAAAGCATTTTCTCCCAGAAAGGTTTCTGTAGGTGCAACAAAATTACGTTTAGATGGATATCATTTGGAATACAGTTAGGCCGTCGGGAAGGACCACTCCCCCACTCCTCCATGTCGTCGGCAGAATCTAAGAGGAGCTGGAAGGATTCATAAGAGTGTACATAGAGGGCTCTATGGAGAGGTTCTCTTCTGTGTATCCAATGTCACTCATCTGACAAACTCAATCAACCCGCTCAATAGATCGGATTATGTGATATCTGTGGTTACTGGTGGGAGCCCCTATAAGAGCATGTGTTCATTGGGAAAATAAAATACTTTGACACGGAAGCCCCACATGACTGCGTGTGGCATTCTCCTTAATCATGATGACAAATACAAAAATGTTGTGTGCGGAGGAGTCAATGTGCTGAGCGTGAAGGCAGAAATGAGGGACACACTACTACACTTCTCACATAGTTAATATCAATAAGGGTGAAAGAATGAAGATGGGTTACACTTTTGGACCAAATGTGGGGATGAAATTTAAAGTTTTCATTTTTTTATTGAATTGAAGCCCTTAAAATTTATTTAATCACTTTGAATTTCAGTAAGAGTAAAAAGACAAATTGTGGAGAATTATGTTGTTGTCCTAATGATATCTTTTGCAAAAATATTTAATATCCTATAATATGTCATTTTTTCATTAAATTAAATACTTTTCCTTGCAAATTTTCACACATGTTAAGAGGTATATGTGCACTCACTTAGCATAACTTAGTCTAAAATGTGTATTTTTAATATATATATATATATATCTATCTATATATATATATATATATATGATGTACACTGAGAGGCCTAATTTTTTCATATTAAAATCTTATTTTTTATGCAAAAATATATCTTTTATTTTTTTTTAAGTTGGCGAAGTAATATTTCAAGTGCATTTTGCAAACATCTGTTCATGTAAGGTTTTTTTCAACTATTTAAATAAATTGGAAAACCAAAGTACCCATTTGAAGAGGACTAGTACACAAAGGTAGTGGTATTTTTTGAATTTTTTTTGCTATGTATATTTTATGATATTGATTTTTTATTAATCTATAAAGTGATGTGGATAGTTCACTTGACAATTCGTCACAACGCTTCTGAAAAATAATATATTAAAATACTGAGATTTTACGCTATTACACTTTATTAAACTTCAATATTTGTGGATTTAACTGTAATTAGTCCATGCAAGCAAATAGAAATTATGTAGAAAAGTAGAAAACGACAAAATAAACTCACATGTAAGACGCAAGATATGCTCTCTCAGAAACCATTTCCAGAGAAAACTGAGTTGGACGATGAGACCGCTTCACTCTCTTTGTCTGGAAATATGGTTGTAGGTGCAAAGAAGTAATACTTGTGGCACATGGGTTGCTACAATGAACAAATCCTCTCTATGTGCTCTATCTCATATCTCTCCTGGCGATCTTTGCTCATCTATGGAACAAAATGTTCTTGGAAGAATAGCATGCCTCTTCCTTCAAGTGGTTCGATTATAACGCAACTCGATAGCCTACTAGTGGTTAAGTTTGACTACATAAACTCTTAATTAAAGTTACAATATAGACTATGCTAGAGTCTTTTACATCACAAACACATGGCTAGCCTCTTTTTCATAAATAATGGGGAATGACATTGCATCCGAACTATAGATGTTCAAACAAGAAGGTCACCTTCTGAGTGGCATAATTTTTGCATACAGACTTCAATTGACGCTCTTCATGCGTCGTTGGAAAGGTCTTCGTGTGTAAAATAACATGAAAAGTTGTTGTGCTAAAGCATAAATCTTTTACCCCCAAAAAAATATTTTTTGATGCCTCAAAATGTTTGCAGAAGGTTTGAGACCTCGTTTCGCTAAACTGGGTCCCACTGGTAAACACAATCATGTGAGTTGATTCCTCCATGTTTCCCACTCCAAATGCATTGAGATGGATGACAAACAATATAATGATCCAATTTGGATCATACCTCCCCATTTTGGGAGGCTTTTGATCCTCAAAAGATTTTACTGAATGGGGTGAGGAAAGTTTTCCTCCACCTTCTCTCTCGTGTACCATTTAGCATTGCCTAGAAGTTGTCCCTTTAACCTAATCTACCAAAGGTCATGTTGTCAATGTCTTATAGTTTTGGAGATCTTATGCAAAACTGTATCTTCTGTCAAATCTACTTGAGCGTCTAGTGCCAAATCATCGAGAGAAGGTAGGAATTGTTCCTTTTCCCAATCTAGCATGGAAGGCTCATAGATTTTCAAATTCTCTACATTCACAAGTGAGTAAATGCACATATATGGTTGTAAACTGAGTCGATATGCATTATAACCCACATTTTCTAGTATCTCAAAGGGACCATACCTTAGAGCCTTGTCTTTCTTACCTGGCCACTGCATCCTCTCCTTGTTCAACTGTAGCCATACTCTATCTTCCACCTTCAATGATTTCTCTATTTTGTGTTGATCATGATTGGCCTTAAATTTGCCTGATCTTCTCTATAAATTTTTCAACCCTCAAGGCATCTCCTTTAAGGTATTCCCTCACTCCTCCTTACTGTCGATATGCAATATCAAAAGGTGAATGTGCTAAATATCCAAAATAAGTCTCAAATGGGGACTTTCATGTAGAAGTGTGGATTGCTCTGTTATAAGAATGTTGTATATATACCATATTCTCATCCCAATTCTTCAAATTCTTCTGGTTGTATCCCCTCAGAAGCTGCACCATGTCTTGTTGACTGCTTCTGTATGACCATCTATCTGTGGATGGAATGTTGTAGATCTCTTCAACTTTGGGTCCATCTTCTCCAATAATGTAGTCTAGAATGCACTGAGAAATCTTGTGTCCCTGTCTAAAATGATGGTACTTGATATCCCAAAGTGCACCGACACCGGTCCAAAGAAGAATTTTGTTGCTTCTTGTCGACTGATTGTCTTTTTACATGGAATTAGAACACACATCTTGTTGAACCTGCCAACTACCATAAATAGGTAGTCATGTCCTTTACTGGTTGTCAGTAAACCTCCCACAAAGTCCATAGAAATGATTTCCCAAGGATGAGTAGGTATAGGTAAGGGATGATACAGACATTGTTTCATGTTTCTAGGCTTGCTGGTACAACAAGTCATGCATCCTCTTATGAACCTAGCTACCTTCTCTTTCATCTTTGGCCAATGCACATACCTCTGCAAATTAGCCACGATCTTCCCTACACCAAAGTGCCCTGCAACCTTGGACATGTGACCCTCTCTAATCAGCTGCAAACACTCACCTTTAGGAACACATAGCTTATCCAGTATGTAGAGTAACCCATCCTGGATATGGTATTCAACGTTGTTGTCGCCATCGTGCACATGAATATGACTCTGTAACTACTGATACACCTCCTTGAAATCCTCATCTTCTGAATATGCCTCTTTATATGCATGATGGGTGAATGGCTCCATGTGCATAAGAGTCCCCAAAACAGTAATCTTTTATGTGGGTAGCCTTGAAAGCATATCAACCAACTTGCTTGTGTTTCCCTTCTTATACTTAATCACCAAATGAAACTGCTGTAAAAATCCCTTCCACTTGTAATGCCTCATTTGTTGTAGCTTACTCTAGGTATGTAAGTATTGTAATGGCTGGTGATCTATGTGGATTATTGTCTCCTTTCCAATCAGATAATGCTTCCAATTATTCAAAGCTTTCACCATGACATAGAGCTCCTTATCATAGGTAGGGTCATTAAAAACTTCCCCATGAAATACTTCAAAATGCTAGGAGACGATCCTTCCTCCTTGCATCAAGACATCTCCCATAACATACCCACTCACATCTGTCTCCACTTCAAAGGGCCGAAAAAATTTCAGTAATGCCAAAATTGGTGCTTGACTCATATTTTTATTCAGTTCCTCAAAAGCCTTCTACTGGCCTTTTCCCCACTGGATACTCTTAGCACTTGTTGTTATGGCGTGGAGCAGTGCTACTATTGCTTAAAATGAGGCTATGAAATTCCTCAGGGATTGTGCTTCCCCAATGAAAATCCCGACCTCAGAAACATTAGTAGGCACCAACCATTTCATGATGGCCTCCATATTGGAAGGATCTATCTTCAACTCTCCTCCACAAATCACATACCCGAGATACACCAAGGACTAATGCGCAAACTCACACTCCTTGATATTTGCTAGGAGTTGGTGCTTCTTCAATGCTTCGAGCACTTGCGTCAAATGTGAAATATGTTCCTCCCAGGTATCACTATATACTAGTATATCATCAAGATAGACAATAACAAATGCATCTAAAAAAAGGTTGCAATATATCATTCATTAATCTCATAAATTTATCTAGTGTATTACATAGGCCAAATGGCATAACTAACCACTCATACAAACCTTGCCTTATTTTGAAGGCAGTCTTCCCTGTATCTTCTTTGACATAAACCCAATGATATCCAAACTTCAAGTCCAACTTGGTGAAATACTTTGCTTGCTACAACTGATCTAGCAGATTTCCTATCCTGGGTAAGGGTAATCTATTCGTGAGCGTGATTTTATTCAATGCCTTGTAATGTACACACATCTGCCAAGTCCCATCCTTCTTTGGAACAATGATGATTGGTGACCCACATGGTGATGTACTTGGTCGAATGACAACCTATTCTAGCAGTTGTTGCAACTGTTTCTTCACCTCACTTGCTTCTATAACAGACTGCTTGTCTAGCCCAATATTTTCCAATGGGGAGTCTAGCAATAGTTAGATCTCATGTTCCACTTCTATCTTAGGTATTAACTCTTTAGGCTCTCGGAACATATCATTGTATGCTTGTAACAACTCCTCCAATTGTTGTTTCTATTTATTAATACACCCCTATAGGGATGCTTGCCTCTTATTGACTCCTCTTAAGAGTAACATTCTCCTAAAAACAATAAAACATACTTCTTGCTGGAACTGATCAATTTGCTGGCTTGGTTGGCACTTACGAGTCAAATTTTTTACTTGCCTTTGTGTGTGTTGATGATGGATGATCTTCCATCCTTGATGAGATGATACTAGTTAGCTCTCCTCATGAATATTGCATCACACATGTACATGTATGGAATCCCAAACAAAACTCCACATACATGAAGGGGAACCACATCTAGATTTACTTCGTCAATAAAATCAGCACTAATGGCAAATCTAATTTTGCACTCTTTTATTACCTTCAACTCTACATCCTTATCTACCCATCCCAGTGGATATGTGATCCGGATTTAAACAGGAACGCAACAAAATATAGAGATAACCATATACACAAACATGCAGCAGAAACAATGCTTCATTTCATTAATGGAAAATACCGAAATATGCTTACAACCAGAAATGGAAATAAACTAACTAGAGCGAGGGTAGCTTATCTCTGAGAAGAGATGTGGTGACTACATACCTCCGAACTGTGTTACAATGAGGCTCGGAGGCCTATTTATTGTTGAGAAACAATGAAAAACCCTTCACATCCCAAAACCTAACCCTGGAAGATGAAATGCCAAATTGTGGGCCTCGTTTGGGTAAATTGGTACATCAATTTCCCGGGGTCGTAACTTTGGCATATTATCTCTGTTTGACGCGTACGATAGCTCATTAGAAAGATCTATCTGAGAACTACCACTTTAGGAAGGAAAACATCAGTCCATGGACCCATTTTTCCCCCATATTTCCCAAAAAACGTCGTTTAGGGCCTCAAAACGGCTCCGGAAGTTCAGGATCCGAAAAACTGCTAAAAATAGTAAGTTGTGCTACAATTAAGGAAACTGAAAATGCTGAGAGAAAAAATGATGGGGGTCCAGATGGACTTGGCAGGTGGCCACCAATATCCACCTGGATCATTCCTCCCCCCTTAGGAAGCAATGGTCCCCATTGTGTTGAGTTCCTCCATGA
>APFE031053253.1:16241-29924 GCA_000404065.3 Pinus taeda
TTTTATTGTTGAAAATATTTTTTTGCATAGTAAATTTTAATAAATTTAAAACTATGTTTTGTTGAGATTTTACTCCATCAATGGAATTTTCTTAGATTCCAACTCTACAACTTAGTGAAATTTTCTTATATTCCAACTCTACCACTTAACTTTTGAAAACGCTAAAATGAACCTAAGATGATTTCATTTCTTTGTTCCCTGAATGTCAGATGTTATGAAGCAAAAAGCACAAGCTAATTTCATTTCTTTATTCCCTACATGTCAGATCTTGTGAAACCCAAGCAAAAGCCTATTCCAGTTATTTGTATGTTTCCTTAAAAACAAATTATCATTTAATCACCTTCTAATTTCTAAAATAAGAATTGACAGCCATAATACTATTATTTAACCACCTTCTAATCTCTGAAATGTCCAATTTTATTAAAGAAAGTTCTGTTAAAGCACACAAAACTCATGTTTAGCCAAAATGATATTGAGATCCAATTCCCTGAGCACGAGCTGGAAATATAATAAGACTTATCACATGCCCACATTACTTTAATTCACCTGATCTCCCCCACAAGACAGAATATTATTATTTTCGGTCATTGAATATTATTATTTAGTGTTATTTAATTATTATATGGTTTGGAATTTTTAATTTGAATAGCGGAAATAACTTTTGGTTAATTTATAATACTTTATTATTTAAAACGTGTATGTTGTATATACTCAATACTATATACCTAAGTTAAAAGAAAATAAATTATGTAGTGTTATTTAATTATTATATGTTTTGGAATTTTTAATTTGAATATAGAGAAATAATTTTTTATTAAATTATAATATTTTATTAATTTAAAACGTGTATTTTGTATATACTCAACTCTATACATGTTAAGATAAGAAATTAGAAACACTTCTATTATAAAATTTTATAATTCAAAGTTCACATGGGGTAGCTCAAGCAGCAAGAGTCGTGGAAATGAAGTCTCACTGAACCGGAAGTCTTGGGTTCAAATCTTGGGCTACCCTTCCCCCGTTGAAGGGTACTTAATGGACATGTAAATCAGAGAGTCCCGCCCCAGCTTACAAAAAAAAAAAATTATAATTCAAACTTGTAATTCCCATAAATAAACTACTTGTAATTCCAAATAATTGTTGTGCTTTTCGTTAATGGCGGTGTTGATCCAACACTACCTTGTGTTTCATGGCATGTGCTTAAATCTAGTAATGTGTTTGTTCACTAACACTTGCGGGTTTTGGTGTAATGACAATGGTGGCTACAACAAGTGGTATCAGAGCCAAAGGTCTCTAGTTCGAAAGACAGCTGGCTCACGTTGAGGGGGGAGATTGTTGTGCTCCCCTTAATCGCAGTGTCTATCCAACACTCCTGCGAAAGACACCTGGCTCGCGTTGAGGGGGGAGATTGTTGTGCTCCCCTTAATCGCTACCTTGTGTTTCATGGCATGTGCTTAAATCTAGTAATGTGTCTGTTCACTAACACTTGTGGGTTTTGGTGTAATGGCAATGGTGGTTACAACAAGTGGTATCAGAGCCAAAGGTCTCTAGTTCGAAAGACACCTGGCTCGCGTTGAGGGAGGAGATTGTTGTGCTCCCCTTAATCGCGGCGACAATCATAACTCCAACCATAATTTATTCCATCTAATAAAAAATATGCTATTAACGTTTTTCCAACAACTAACCTGCTGACATATTATTCCATGACAGGCCCATTTCATGGTGTCAGTGTAATTCCCTGATTGACAGGGCTTATCTGTTCTTATGGACTCATTTGTTTTTATTGATAAACACAATCATATTGGACGGCATTAGCAACAATAATATTGGATGGCATTATTGAGCTTTACGTACGTTGATGCGACTATTCAAACTTCAGAACTTTTGTCTGTTGCAGAGTTGCCCTCATGTTCTAAAGCTGTTATGTTTTTTTGGTTTTTATTTGTCCATAGTTTTATCCCTATTTAAATAATATGGAAAGCATCATCAACTCCGATCGCTAGAATCTTAGTATTTGAAATCAATTTACAATAATCTTACCCATATATCTATATTTACAAAACGACAGGCCACTGGATTCCCGAGTCTCACTCGAACTAAAAAATAATTGAAAGGAGTACAGAAATTTGAAGTGATACAGTCTGCAGATTATGGTGCCTTCTGCATTACTCCTTTCTATTTGGGTACAGCTTGTTTTCACTATTTCGTCTTTTGTCTATATTTGCAACGAAAGAGAGTGATGAGGAATGGTAACTGACTCGCTCGTACCAAAATTATTGAAGGGAATACAACAATTCTGAAGTGATATAGATATATACTCTCCAGAATAATTGTGGGAATACAACACTACTGAAGTCATACAGATATACTCTATAGAATAATTCAAGCTTGTGCATCACGCCTTTCTGTTTCTGGATAAATTGTTTTAGCTGTTTTGTTTCATTTTCAGGTATCTAACTTACATTATTGATGTCAATCTAATAAGGATTTTTTAAAATTGGGTCATCCTTATCGTGATTGTACATTTTGGATATTCTGGAAATCACTGGTGAAATTCACTCTCACTTTACCTGTATCCGTCGGTCATTTTTCAGTGGATTGCAGATTCTAGGAATATTAGGGAATCCGACGGACATGGGTGCGCGGTCAAAATTTTTATTTGTGACCCTTCCAATTTGCTCATATTTACATTTTGTTTCCAAGACAAAGAGTTTTTGTTTCATCCTAATGATTCCTCGATCCTAATAAGATGTTCAAAGGGTGATTCAATCGTTTGAAGATTTTCGTGTGTATCATTATGGATTCAGATAGTCCCTTTTGTAAGGCATCCTTAATTCTTTCATAGCTTAGATATAGTTCTAGATTGTTTTTAGTTCACACTCCCTCCCCCTCCTCCTGGAGGCTTTATAGCTTTTCTGAAGGGCCTCACCCGAACCGCTGCCAAGGCTTAAAGGATTACATAGCTCTGGCAAGCATGACTACTATGAAAGATCTCACCTTACTCATAATAACTAATGTATGCAACTCATATCCCTATGGCATTCACCTCTGGATTAGGATTCCCCAAAAAGCCACAAACACACAAGTAGGGAGCGGTTAAATGAACCATTCAACTTTCACCTTTAGCCTAAAGCCATGAACCATGCCCATTTCATTAAGTGTCCAAAAAGCTCCAACTTTAGCCTAAAGCCATGAACCATGCCCATTTCATTAAGTGTCCAAAAAGCTCCAAAAAGCATAGATTCTAAATTCATCACATATAGGCCTACCAAATTCACTTTTAGATATCTGATGCCTAATGAATCCCAGTTTACCCATAGAGCAAAGGCTCTTGTTATAATGAACCTGGCAATGTATTGATGATGAGTAATAAATGAAGCTGGGTGGGAAAAGTCTTGTATATGAATGCATAAGCGGGTAAAGAATACATGTATTGAGCTACCAAGGAAGTTATAACCCAATTTTTTTTACAGCGCCCATGTCCGTCGGATTCCCGAATATTTGATAGGCAAATCACCCAGTGACGGTCAAATTGCCCGTCAAATTCCATCCCTCCCTTGAGATTCACTCATTGAGTTCACTCTTATTCATCAACTATCATATTTCCAAAATATTCTTAAATCTGCAATCAAATTAAATTCAACAAATTTTAGAATTTTCCAAAAATCTAATATACTGGATGAATTTCATCCTTTTACATCACTCTTGTATTTCAAAATTTCAAAATATTCTTAAATTACAACATAAATTTAACGAATGAGTTGTTTTATTAAAGCACTTAATGGTGAAAACATCACAAACATCTTGTATAAAAATCTAGCCATGTTAAAACTTGATATGTTTAAGTCATATACTATCCCAAATAATTTTGATGATTTAAATTCCTCTGAATAATAATTAATCAAAAAAGCCATCATACCAGTCATCTCATAACTCATACACAACAAACTAAAAAGATACAAATTCAACAAATTACTAATAAAAAAATCCTACATTTTAATGCATCACTGAATAAATTTCCTCGTCTATGTATAGGTTTCAGGAGGCAGATCGCTTGAGATTCGTCAAAATACGAGAATTATTACCGCAATAAGAGTTGACTCAAGTATGCATGGAGCAATCTTGTGATACATTTCTCGTTATTATGCATCATCAATGCATATCTATAATCGTCCACTCTTTGGGATGGACCAAAATTTTAGCTACTCGTTGATAAGAATTATCATCAAATAAATTAAATTAAATTAAATCTAATTATTTTAGAATTTTGTTAATTTTTATTTTAAAGTTTGATAGATTTATTGATTGTTATCTAGTGAATGTTATCATCATTATAATTAAATATAATAAAAAAAAATATATTTAAAATATATCTTAAATTATTAAAATATTTTAAAATTTAACTGTAAATGCTATTAATTCTTTAATATTTCAAAAAAATTATAAAAAAATTATATTTATGAGATATAGATTAACTGACTAAGGTGATACTTAATTTTCATTCCTTTCAAATTCAAATTTTATGAAAAAATTGACTATGGAAGTGTGAATCGAACTTGTGAAGAATAAAAACTACTTAATTACATTTAATATTAAAACTTACCATAAACTATCCACCATTAAAACTAACCCCATATATATATATATTTCAATTGTTAAATTTAAAAAAAAAATCAATCTACTCTACTTAATTTTAAGTTTGAGAATAAGTTAAGCTATAGTTAAATTATAAGATTATTATAATTGAGAGATAATTATTTTATTTGTTCATATTATGGTGTTCAAGTAAAATTGAAGATAATTATTGTTGATGTTTGGGCCTAAATTTGATAAAATCATGGTTTGCAAAACCTTTTTGAATGTAAAACTTGAAGAAAAGTTGAACCTGAAATTTGATCAATCTGGTATATAATAAATAAAAAAATAAAATAAATTTAAATTAGTAACAAAAAATATACTAGTCAAAAAAATCTACATCTTAATTTGTATTATGCAACAATGAGCTTTATTAAAAAGTATTATTAAAGATTAGAAACACATATTATCTATCTTACTCAAAGTTTAATATCTTAACTTTTAAATGGTACAATATTTATTCCTAATTGATTTTTTTTAAAAAGACAATATAAAATATTTAAATATGGTTATAAATTTGTATTTTTATTTTTAAATTAGATTTTATTTAGAATTTGAAAAAGTCAATTTGTAAATTAAAAAATATTTTAATTATAATAATAATTATTCAATTACATTATGAATTAAATATATATATAAAAGGTTACGATATTTAAGATATATAGGCGCTAGCATGCTAATGATGGGCTCAAAATTGGCCAAGGAGTCATCAGGAATGCATGTAGAAGTTCTTAGGAGCACACGCGTGTTCCTTGGCAAGCCCCGAACTGCCTCAAAAGTGGCAATGGGGTCATCGTGAATGCATGCACAAGTTCTTAGGAGCACACACATTTTCCTTGGCATGAAGGCTTGGCAAGCCCCAAACTACCAACTAGGATGCTAGCGAGGGTTGTTGGTAGGCATGGATCTAGAACATGCACACGTTCATAGGAACACACCTGTCCTTGGTGCAACATAGTTTTATATGCTTGCAACCATTTTGGAAAACACAATGCACTTTTGGTTGTTATTGAATCGAGTATTTCATCCTTGGTCTACGTAAGTGCCAAGTCAATAAATCAGATCTTCTTTATATTTCAAGTAAACATTCTTATGAAATATATTTGATTTTTGAAGTTTTAAAAAAAAAAATAGTTGGTTTAAAATTGAAAAAGAAAAACTAAATGATTGATTTGAGTTTATGAAGGGTGCAAAATGAAATACAAATTACTAACCAAAAACAAAAAGATACAATTAAACATGACTTTAATTAAATAATGGAAAATGTTGAAAATTGTATATAAGTAGAATGAAAGTAAACTAGCTCAAACAGTGATAGCTCATCTCTGAGAAGAGATGTGATGGCTACACGTATTTTTGAATTGTATTATAATGAGACTTTCAAGTCTTTTTTATCATGAATAAGTAATAATAAAACCCTAAACATCCATTGTGTTGGGTGCATCTATTACATGAGAAAAATTGTGTTGAACTTGGTTCTTAGTGAGCCACTTTCCTTGGTGCAGATTTGGCCTGCTTTGAGAACCTGATATAACTAGATCATCTATTGGGGGTGAGTGCTCTTAAGTTGTGTGTCCACGATCTGATCAATTATGGTTTGTTCAATGCAATCTAAGCTATGTTGCAGGAAAAAACCCCCAAGGTGGCGTCCCCATATTAGAAACTCGCCGAAAAATCTGAGTGGCATTTCCTGATTTTGAAATGTCGTTGAAACATTTCTATGGCATTTCAACCCAATTCTGCCCCGTTTCCGGCTAATTTTGCCCCATTTTCGTAACTTTCTTGCTTCTATGGGCTTACTCGAGCACCCAAGGTTGTGGGGCCCTTCTATGGAAAAAATAGATTTAATATAACACTAAATTTTATGTCTAATCACTCCACAAACTAATCTATCTCTAATCAATCCACACTCTAGTTCTGCTAAAAAAAACAACTTTTTTATTTTTGTTAATGAAGATGACGATTAGGATTATAAGATATGTAATTTTACTTGTCATTAGCATATGTTATGTTTCATTTTCAACACATATTGCCAAGTATAAAGAATGATTTTGGATGTAAAGCCTCATGTATAAAGGTCAATTTTCAAATCTTGGATGTACAACTTCATTTATAAATGATAATTTTGGATTTTGAATCATTTAATCATCTATGGGAGTTAACATAGACTGGGTTTTCTTTCTACAAAAATACTCTTATAGTATTGCCACTATTTTCTCCACACCAAAGTTCACTTCCACTTGACTACAATGTGCCTCCAAAATCAGCTTAGCACACTCACATGAAGGAACACAAAAGTGTCCAAGGTGGCATAATAGTGCATCCTGGAGGTGGAAGTCTGGAACATGCTTTCCTTCCATCAAAATCTTGTATGTGGTAGTGAATTTTGAGTCATTATTTTATAGTGGCCAACCATAGGTCTCATGTTCACAAGAGTTGAGAACTATGATTAGTGCCACAATCAGGGCTCAAGTGCAGTAGTCTACAACATGATTTGTGCTACCCTTCTTCTATTTGATGTTCAAATGAAATTGTTGTAGGAATGTGGGCCATTTATGATGGTGATCGTTTTGTAACTTCGCTTGTGTTTGCATAAATTGAAGAGGCATGTGATTGGTGTGGATGATTGTCTCCTTCCCCATAATATAATGTTTCCATTGCTGACAGGCATGCATGATGGAATACATCTCCTTATCATATGTGGGGTATATTTGAATAATATCAGAGAGTGTTTCATTATAATAATCCACCAAATGCCCTTGTTGAATGAGTACTACACCAATAGAATAATCGAAGGCATCTATCTTGATCTCAAATTCTTGTTATAAGTCTAGTCAGGTGACGACTGATGCAGAGAAAATGCAATGATTAAGCTCATCGAACACCTTCTGTTATGATTCAAACCAAAAAAAAATAAAAATTCTCTACCCTTGGTTACTTGAATTAAGGGTCAATTGATATAAAAGAACCCCAGCATGAACCTTCAATAGAATTTAGCAAGGCCTAGGATGATGTGAAGCTTCATTAGATTCATTGGGGCTAACCAATCCTGAATTATTGGATCTTTTCTAGATCCACATGCACTCCTTTCTAATTAATAATGTAGCCCAGCTTTTGGACTTTGTTCATACCAAAAGAGAATTTTTCAAAGTTACAACACATCTTGTGTTGTCATAGAGTGTGGAGGACTTGTTGAATGCACTGCAAGTGTTCTTCCCAAATATTCTTGAAGATGAGGATATCATCTAGATATAAAACCATGAATGAGTTGGTGAAAGATGATAATATATTCTCCATCAACCTCATGAAATTTGTTGGGAAATTTTTCAGACCAAAAGGCATGACTAACCATTCAAGAAGACCCTCCTTGGACTTGAATGTAATATTCCATGCATCAGTTGGTTCTATTGGTACTTAGTGGTAGGAAGACTTAAAATCAGTATTACTGAAATACTTGGCCCCTTGAGTTGTTCAAGAAGGTTGTCAACTAAGGAATCAGGTATTAGTTCATTACTCTGATTTTTTTCAGGGCCCGATAATCAATGCAGTGTCACCAAGTCCCATCTTTCTTCTGGACACATATAATTAGTCTTCCACAAGGTGAGGAACTCAGTCGGATGTGCCCTTTTTGGAATAGTTCTTGAATTTTTCACTTGATTTATTCATTCTCCAGGAAAGAGCATAGGTACCCCTGTGGGTGAGGAAAACATGTCTTTATACTCATCCAATATCTTATTTATTTGTCACTACTACATGGAGGAGTCCTCTGTGGAGGACATGGATGTTACCACAATATTCCCATTGCTTTGAGAGTGAATCAAGATGAAGACAAAATTCTAGTCTGAGAGATTATCTTACTACATTTCATAGCAGAGATCAAAGAAATGGAAGCATGCAGTGTTACCTCTGGTATTCTATATAGTTTTCTACCCAAAGTAATAATAATACTATGAGGTCTATATTCATACACAACATGCCACTTCCATAAATATGGTTGGCCTAATAGGACATGAAAAACTTCAAGTGGAGTAACATCAAATAATACCTCGCCTGTCAAAGGGTTGATGTTGTAGGGAAGGCGACAATGTTGGTTGATGTAGAGATCTCACCCTTGGTGGAGCCACCTGATGGTGTATGGCTATGATCCAAATCTTTGGGGAGGAAAGATTTGAGAAACTAAAACACCAAGAGAGGGAGAAAACACATAAATAAACTCTTTATTAAAATAATGAGAAATGTCTACAACTACATTATGGTGGAAAAACAAGTTTTTTTACAAAGTGAGGCTTGTTATTTATACCCTTCTTGAGTTACAATAACATGGGTAAATACCATGGATGGATACCATGGGTAGATGACACTTTCCATTCAGATCAATCCTCCCCCCATTGGAAGAAAGGTACCCATTGCATGAAGTTCCTTCCTAAGAATATTTTATTAAATATGAGCCAATGAAGAGAAAGGTTTTGTGTGGTTGACTCACAACCATGGGTTTGTGGATGACCCGTAACTGTGATGATTAAAGTCTAAGGATAGAGATACCATGTAATGATTGTGGGCTAACTTTGGGACTAATATTGTATGGCTTAGAAAACATACTTCGATGGTCATTATCTTGTGTGGTTAACCCATAACTGTGGGTTTTTGGGTGACCCATAATCATGATGAATGAAGGTCAGATGATAAAGATATCGTGTAATGCTTGTGGGCTGACTGTGATAGTAACAATGTATGTCCTAACAAAAGGACATCGATGATAAGGGTTTTGTGTGGCTAACCCATCATTAGGGAAATTTTGGGGTCTAAAATGTGTCTCCTAAGGAATATTATGAAATTATAATGGAAAGGGTAAAATAAGATTACATTACATCATCAAATTTTAGAGGGAAAAAAGAAAAAACTATTTTTTCAACTCGTATTTTTCAACTTATGTCCCTATGGTTTCCCTCAAATTTTGAGTGGGAGCACTTGTTAGATGTGGAATTTAATTCCTCATCCAAGGAGTACACATGTTACATACTTTCTATGGACCCTGCTACACAAAAAAATGAGAAATACATGCAAAAATGTGATTACAATTACGTTTTTAATGTATTTCTCATATTTTGTGTAACGGGGTCCATTGAAAGTGTTAGCCTCCTACTGCAGCAGGTTACTCACATTTCATGATGGACATTTTTATAGGCCAAATATGTCATACTTTGCATGCTGCAATGCTCCATATTTGCTAACAGTCACCAAAGAAAGAGGCCATGAGAGAATGCCACTCAAAGTTCATCTGCTGCATTCCAATTTTGAAGAGTTATTCCATTTTTGTACAAATCTCATTTAAAGGGAGGTCCAAACAGCTTAAACTTGGTCTCCCTAGGTTTCAATTTCCTGTTTTAGAATATAGAGAATGAATAATCTGTCCAAACAGCTTAATCTTGGCAGATTTTAGATAGGTAGAGAAGCAAGGGTGTTCAACAGCTTAATCTGAGCCCCTGGAAGAAATAAGTGTAGATATAGATAGGAGAAAAGTGCAAAAAAAAAAGTTGAAAAGCTGGGTCTCCAAGTCCAAGTGCACCCAAATCAAAAGAAGAAAAAATGTTAGGTAAGTAGGCTGGGTAGGTAATTTTGAGGTTGCAGAATGTTGATTTGTGATTAATTCCACATTTTCAAGTGTTACACTCATACAAATCACAGTCAACAGGCAGTTCCCATTTGAAGGACTTCAAGCGAGGCATGACTAACTTCCCCTTCTTCTTATTCCCTAAATCATTTATTAACTTCCCCTAAAGAGGTCAAGATCTGCTTGATATCTCTTAGTTTCATCATTTTCCATAGCATTTTCCTTGGTAAAGATCTGCTTTATCCAAGGAGGGTACATATTTTCTCTGCAAAGTTCTATCTCCCCTTTGAAGCGTAAGACCTCTAGAACTTAGCGCTTTCTTGTCATTTTCATATTAACTACTGACATTATTATGTAAATCCCTATATATTTCCCCTTTCCCCTACTAAAACTATGTTAATAATCCCCCTATGTAAATATCCCCTTCCCTGGTTGAAATATAACCATAAATATCTCCTTGGGAATTACTAAGTCACCTGGATCTTAGTAAAAGCCCTCATCTCCACATAATTCCCCTTCCCTAGTGTTTGGACTGCTTCCAAAACACAAAAAACCCCCCTCAAATCCATTAACAAACACCCCCGCACATTGCATTTTGGAAATTATTAAGGTTTGATTAATAATTGAAACAAAGCGTTGAAACCCATTACACCATTGCCTAAAGTTAAAACCCACCTGCGCCGCGAAAAATTAAAAAAATAACGCGCGCGCTGTTTCACTAAACCTCGTGCACCTTCTCCGCCCTACCACCATCAGATCGTCTCCTCCAGATCTGACGGCTATTACTCATATCGGGCGCCCTCTTGTATGGGCACGTTAGCACTCGATGTCCGACAGTTTTACCGTCGTACACCAGGACAATTGGCGGCTTCTCATTGCATCTGGCCGCCCCTGACAGAAACTGCTTCCGTATCAAAAGCGGTCCGATGAACTCCAAAACCGCCCTTCCCCTCCCATGACAGGAGCTCCGCGTTAACCCGCCACGTCGCCTTGACCTCACCCCTTCCTGCCTGCGCCTGGCCCACATCACCTGCCACTGTGTCTCGCCACGTCATCACCCCGTTGTACTGCCACATCACCCTGCTGACATCACATCCGTACCAGAGGACCCCACTGCTGACGTCATGTTCACGTCATCCGTCGTACCGCTGACGTCAGCAGCCAAAAAATGGAAAAACGCACAAGCGCAAAAGTCAAGCTTCAGAGCTCCGGAAAATCTTTAGGGAATCTTTTGATTCCTCGGCCATTTTTGCACCGAAAAGGCCCAATTTTGCAGTTTTGAACACATCAGAAGACAGAGAGAGACCAGGATCAAAGGTTAAAGAGTATCAGATCAAAAATGCAGCCAAAAACCACGTCAAAGAGTATCAGAAAGGAGTGGACAGTATCAATGTAGCGGCAAAGTGTATCAGAAGAGATTTTCTTAGGGCTCGAGGCAAATCAACCATTGAAAGAAAGCCCTGAAAGTCAAGGAGCAGTTAAGGAACCATTCAAAGCTCACCAGCACAAATGACTGCACATTAAAGCTCACAGGAGATCAGTGGACCAGAACTCAATGCACAGTTATTACAGGACCACTGCACCAAGCCACAGAGGACACTACATTTACTCATTTTTTATCCTGCCGCCACCGGCGCAGCCCAAAGTAGATTTACTTACATTTAATTCCAGCATAAGTTAGGTTTAGAAAGTTTTCTTCCTGCAGACCTGTTTAGGTCGGTTGTAATAAATAACTTTAGATATTTTGCTTATAATAACACCCTGAAAAATGGAGTAGGGGTTGGTTGGTTGTTTGATCTTTATTGGTTTTGAGATTCCGCTTGAGCAGAGACTTGCACTGCAAATGTGATATTTTCTATAATCAAAGGCTGCTGAGATGCATGGATTCTGAAAGTGTCTGTTGTGTTTAATTGGCCGAGGAGTGACTGTGGAATTCCTGTGCTTCTACATGGTTCAATAAGTGTTTCCTTAACTCTTTTTTGTTTTTCATGTTTGTTCTGTCATCAATCCACCATCTAAATTGCAGAAAAGAAGAATAGTTTAGGATTTGCTTGGCTGCACCCTGGGCTCAATTTCTGCAATTTCTTCATGTTTTCATCTGGAATGGTTATGAACATGCATACTTAAATGATCTTGTTTACGCTGTTTCTTTCATATATGAATGTTAGTTTAGGAATTCTTAAATGCTCCTAGATAACCATTCATTCACCTCTCTTCCCTGTTAGTTGATGAAAGATTCTTAATTGCCTTTCATCTCTGACTTTCATCCCATCTTTTCAACAAATTGGTATTGTTTCATGTGTAGCTATCCCACTCCATAATCCTCTTGTGACAAAGAAAACGCAACAGCAAGCCTTAATCCATGACTCCATGCCCAATGGTTTGAACTTATCACCCGATCCCTTGCCTCTCTGCTCCAATACAATCTCCTTCCATCCAAACTCCATCTAAACAAAAGATCAAAACCCCCGAACCCAATAGCTAGACTAAAATCATCATCAACAAAGCTAAATCACTAAGAGAGAGTCCTCTCTGATTGCAGGTGGGCTAGAACCTGCAATCCAAAGATTGGTTTATGGTTACCTCAGCCTTATCCCTTCAGGAGCTTAGGGACAACCTGAGTGATAACATAATGGCGACTCCACTGGGGACCTCCTCAGATAATCTCACAAAACCAGTCTGAAGCTCCACAGAGGAAGAAACCAACCTTAAAAAAGTTCGGTCGACCTGTGTTCTTAGAAAAATTCCCAAAATACAAGTTAGAAGTTGGCTCCCAAGAAGCATTCACGCTACACAAGATCAAATCCAGATCCAAATCCCCCAGCTGTTGTTGAAAATCCCATATAATCCCCAAAATCCGCAGAAAACAAGATCAACAAGAAGGTTTGACTGTTCCTAGTCCCGAAACAGTTCAACCTAGTAGTTTTTTAACCCCTGTTAAAGTTTTGTTCCACTCAAGCCTTTCTTCCCCGTATTCATCATCCACTTCTCCAGGCACTTCTCCCACACCTCCGTTCACTACAAATACTACCCCGGCTGCTCCTATTAACCCAGTCACTCCAGTCGTTCCCCTTATCCCTGTTGTTCCCCTTATCCCCATAAATATCGCTAATAGATATGCTCCCTTACAGCTGCCTGCTAATCCCGGGGCTATGCCTCAGGATTATCAGACAAAAATTACCTATTTTGATGGCACAAATTCCTGCACAGCCCTACAGCATACAAAGAAAATGCAGGATTATTTTGAGAGTTATGAGATTGATGATGACAGCGTAAGAATGGAGATTTTTGTCCAAAGTTTGACCGGTGATGTCAGAACCTGGTTCAGGGCACTTACACCCAATTCCATATTAAACCCAGAAGCTTTATACCAGACATTTATCAATAGATGGGAGAAAAAGAAAGACCCCTTGCACATATTATCTGAGTATGATACT
>APFE031053256.1:10868-59704 GCA_000404065.3 Pinus taeda
GTTGCTTGAAAATAGAGGTTATGCTTTACTATTTCACAGAATTTCTTACAATCTTTCCATAAGTATTGATTTGTAATCTCAGTCACTGAGGGATGACTGTAATGACAAAGGTAATATTCCATTGTTTGAAGTTCCCCTCTTACTAGATATTTAAATATATCACCACAATTTAACTGTTAGTTAAAGGAATTGTATTTGATTTGTAAACAATTCATTGCTTGATTTATAGATTTTGATTTTTTCCCTTTTTTATTTTTTCTCAGATTTGGTATGAGATATCTTCCAAGATTTGGGTTCCCTAGTTTTCCCACCATAGTACGAGGTTTAGATGCTATCATTAAATATTCTTGGAACATTACAACTTTTCCAGTAAGTGTGCTTTGAAACATTGTTGTTGCTTTTCCATGGTGTTAATGCAAATAAGCACTACAACTAGTGCCATTATTTAGATCAAGTACCAAAATCTAGGTGGTCTTGTAATGATGGAGTGATTGTTTTATAGCTACTAAGGTCATATGCATTTTTATCTCTTATGTTGTCCTAAGATATTCAAATTTAGAATAAGAATTCAGGTCTCGTTTCCACTGTAGATTGTAGTCAGTTTCTTGAACATAATATATAGTAGATTATCTTTTACTAATCAACTGTGGATGTGATCCCTCGCAGGAAAGAAAATTCAAAGTGACTTTGATTTCACATTGATTTGTCAAAACATCCACACAGGAAAGGAGATTCAAAGTGACACTATGATGGCCATTATGTCAAGCCAGGTGGTCGCACTCCCTTGATCGTGAGCACGATTGTGATCAAGATGGAGGACTTCATAGTCTAGATTGATTGTTTAGCAATGATAGTTAGTGGGCTCATTCACAAAAGCTTATATTTCACTAATCCTTTTTATAGAGTTGTCAGATTCAATTTCCAAAGTTTTTAATTACACTATAGAGTTGAGTTTTGAGAGAGTTGTGATTCACAGTGTTAAGTATAGCAGATATGACACTTGAACGAAGACAAGCATAGTAGAGGTATCAAACTTTATTATAATCTTACCTGCATATTATAAGGGACTTGGTTGGATTTTTTGTAATTTTATAAACAAGTTCCATGTCGTGTAAATGTGAAAAAAAACAGTGATATTGCCACCATGTGGCTCTTGTCATATATGGTTTTATACTTTTTTCAAAAAATTCTCTAAGAGTTCACAATGCTAAGATTCACTAGGACTTTACAAAGTTTTATTATTTAGTGAAAGACTTGCCAAGATATTACAAAATTTTATAATTTGAGTAAAATATTCGCCATGCTTGGTGAAAGATTCGCCAAAAAATTATATATACATATTATATTATTGATAAAATCGCCTTCCATTTTTCCTATATACCATGGAGATTCGCCCATTTATTTTATTTATAAATTTAGGGGGGGTTCTTAAAATTTTCCCTGGATCTTATGCTAAATTATGGAAATATATTAAGTATTTAAATCTTTGTATCTCCATGCAAAAACATTAAATTACTGTTTAAAAATCTCTACATACATCTTTCGAAAAAAAATATGGTATCCCCTTTGTAAGTTTAACCAACTTTGGTTCTTAATCTATGCCCAGATTGTAATCTTCCATGTTTTCCTGTTTGAATTTTGCACTAATTTTGAGTAATACATAATTAACATCAAAATCCCCTTCCACAGGGACTAGACCTTTAGGGATATAATTTGTTTTCAACTACAACATCTTATGATTTTCAATTGAATCCTTCCACTTTGGCTTAGTTTCTAATACTTCCAATTCACCTTCATCCTCTTTAGAGTTTTGATGAATTTCACATGTATAGAAATCTTCAATAACCTCTATTGAACAGTTTATTTTTGTCATATTAAAATACTTTCCCAATATTTGATATTTTTTGTAGTAAAAGGTCAGTTTATGACCATATTTCATATCTCAAATATTGAGTCCTAGGAAGCTTAAATATATTAGCAGAGGAAGCTAAGGAGTCTACTAGTAGTTTAATCATGTGGTAGAAAATCAATATTAAAAGCTTGGAAAAAATTATCCACTTGATCCCATAGCTTGTTCTTGTGAGATGTAAGTTTGGGATACTTTTTTCTAGCATAAACCTCGAATTTGTTTCACCGCCAATTATGAATCGCCAAATACCTCAAGAATTAAAATCTTCAAATTCTTTGCTGCTTGCAAACCTAAAATCAAGGCTTCATAATATGTGCCATTATTTGTAGTATCAAACTCCAATTTGAAATACAATGATATTTTTTCACCTTAAGTATATATTAGAATTACTCCAACTCCATTAGAATGGGGTCGTCTATTTTTTTTTACGAATGGACTGAATGTGATTTCTAAACTACTACTTCTTTATTTAAATATTCATCTACATTTAACGTAAAACAACCAAAATGTTTTTCAACACTGCACAATGGATAATTTTTCATATCTTGTTCCTTACATGGAAAATTTTACGGGCTAATCTTCACTCAGTGGGCTAATTTTCCATGGTTTTTCCGAAAAACGATTTGCCGATTTCCAATTCTTATAAAAGACAATTCACCAAAATTTTAGAAAATAAAATTATTTTACCTTAGAAATCGCCAACATTATATAGAGACTATATATAAAATCATTATAAATTTGAACAATTTACAAATATATCAATAAAAATTTTAGGGATTAGTGAGATTCGCCAATGTTTCTAAACTTCAAGAAAATTTTCCATCCTTAAAATTTTCCTTGGTTCCTTAGTGACCATTTTTAAATTTAATCTCCCTATAAAATATTCTTTCTTCTCAACCAAATAATGGGATTGTTGCATATGTCAAATCTAGCTTGCTACAACCTCTTAATTTCACTCCCCATGACCTGGACAAAATAACTCCAACAAAAACATCGATAACCTCACCTTTAATAATAATTCAGGCGAAAGAGACCACCAAATCGTTAATTATACCAATACATTTGACTCTTGTTGAATCAAATGAGTACACGTCTCTAGATCATCTAGTAAATTCCAAGCCCAATTTTTCCATCACAAAATTTGTAATTAGGTTATGAGAATCTCCTGAATCAATCATAATTATGAAACAATAAGTCATGAATAGTAAGAGTAACATAGAATGGTGGAGTTGCAAGATCTTTCTCTTCAACATGTGGACAAAACATTACTATAGGTTTTTCTTCCTATAAATTTAAAACGTCTTGCTAAGGAGAATCCTGTGAAGGTTGCATGAATTTTTCGATTTGCTTATGATCATATGGATTCTTTTCTAACTCTCCCAAAGGTAGAATGATTTTGAATTTCTCTAGCTCCTCCCTGTGAAAGATCAGAAAAACATTGTCTACATTATCTACTCTTCTGGGTCTATGTTTGACTGAATTTTCTTTTTAGCTTGAGATGTTCCTTCATTGGTCTAGGAAGCAATATGATTTGGCTATTTTATCTTCTACTTAGCTTGATCACTTACCATATTTCTTTGCATACTAGATTATTCTTGAGATTTGGTATTATTCTTAGACTCCAGGGCATATATTTTATGTAACTTATCTTACATAAACTCTAAAAAATTCTTACACTAAGAGGAAAGTTATTCTTCTAAGATGAAAATATCATAATCTTATTCTAGGCTCCAAAACTATTGCTCCTCTTCATTAGAAAATGTTGAATATTTATTCTTCAAAACAATTAAATTCTCTTATATATTCTCTTCATTTTAATCATATATCAACAAGGAGAGTAGCACATGCTCATATGCACCTATAAATTAAGGATTGAAATTTCCATTTTCCCTCTTCTTTATTTTGTCTTGGAGGGTTTTTATTATCAAAATCCATCTTAAATTTTTTATTAGAAAAGTTTTTAATCATTCTTGCTATCTCATATAACTTCTAATCTTGGGTATCTTTCATCACTCCAAAATATCCAATTATTCCTTTCCCTTCCTTTCTACAATTCAACTTTGAATTTGACTTTTACATGAGTAGTCAGGTTTGGTTCAATCTCTATAGCATCATTATGCATATTTTCCACTCTTTCATACCTTATTTGTTTATCATTAATGCAAATTTAGAATCAAATGGGGATGCAAAGATGACCTTGGCAACTGCTAGAGTAGGTTTTATTTCATCAAGTATTTTATGATAAAGCTTATTTCATATCTTCATGGAATAAGTTACATGTTCAACATTTCTTTTCTTGATATTGTTAAATTTTGTTAGAAGGTAGGTATGCACTTTCTTCTCTCCCCACTATTTTAAAATATAGTTTCATTCCCTCCCATGTTTGAATAGATTCACAAGGAAGTTTTTTGTATGACATCCTTGATTCTTCTTCTAACATCTACACAAATAATCTCAACACTACATATTGATGCTCTAAATTAAGACTTTAAACATAAGAAAAAATGCAGAGATGTGGTGTTCTATAGTTACTTCTTTCTCCCCATTAAACCTTCACAATAAGTTCAAAAAATCTTGAGGCATATCATTTAGTTGTTGAAGAATATTTTAGGGAAGGTACCTATTTGCCAAGAAAGCACGAAACTCCATCATTAGAGGAATTAAAGGAGGATTAACTACTATTTTAGCTATAGGTAAATAAATCAAAGGAATTGAAATACAAGAATCCATAGAAGTCTTAGTATCAACTATCTTTATATCTTTTATTTTCACCAAAGTCCACTATGGTCTTAGATTTCATCCTTAAGGAAGAGGAATTTTCTAAAGATTGGTGGTATTAAAAAAGGAGGGTTGTTTTAAGAGGAACTCCTTAAAGATAATGAAAATTTCTAGGATATAGTTCGGGTATACCAAGTTTTAGGAACTCTTAATTTTTTTTTAGGGTTTGGATTAGATTGACCTTGTTTAGGAGTATCTACTCTAGGACTACCACTTCCTGAATCTTCCTTTCTCTCTAGGTGCTCCTAGACAACAACCTTTATATATTAGGGTATTCTAGCGTTGTTTGTTGATGAGGATCAAACCAATATAGGGCTTTCTGGGTACCAGGATTATCAATAAGACCCTATCAGTGAGTGTTTTAACCCAACTAAAATTTCTTTGCTCACCAATAGAGGATATTTGATAAAACCTAGGGAAATATTTCTTCAACTTTGTTCCTGACAATTATTCCAATTTGATGTTGTAACCCTGGAGACAACTCCTAGCTATAGGGAGTTAGTTCCAAGCATCTTACTCACTATGAAATTTCAAGAAAAATTGGTTGGGTTGGAACAAAAAAAATTCAATGAATAATTCTAATTCCGATAATTATTAGTTATGATGTGAATGTCGAGGACCTGAAGGGTTGCAGACCTCAAAATTTGAAAAGTGATAAGAGGCAAATTCAATAGAAGTAGGATTAAAACTTAAGAAAAAGAGAATTTAAGCTGTAAGCCTGGGAATGAAATAATGGACCAGATTAAGAAAGAAAGAATTTGAATGTATTTATGAATAGATGCAGTGATAATAATGTTGTCTCTTAAATCATAGGTACCATATGGAACTAACAACATATAGCTAAATCTTTGATCCCTTAAACATGCTAACTTTTGAAAGGAAAAATCAAAATTTTGTTGCTACATACATCCTTTTGGTAGAAGAAAATATGAGATGAAACGTTAAGAACACGAGAAGACAATACACAAACTACAACTTGCACAAAATTTGGAATCAAACTAATGTTCATTATTTTGTCTCTAAGATATTTAATAGATTACACAACAATAAAATTCCAAAATCTATGAATCCCTTCCAAATGGTTCATTCTCTCTTTTATTTACAAACTAGATCTATATTTCAGTTTCTAATGTAACTCATAAATGGTGAAAAAAATTCATGAGTAGCTATTGTTAACTATCCTTGATAAGTCTTTACACACACACATACACACACACAATATTCTCGTAAATGAGAATTTTAGAATTCAATTAAAAATTACATAAAGATGGAAATCAAAATAAAGTTGATGCATCATGGTTCCATGCAATATTGCTTCCATTAGTTGCACTATGTATACACTTTATGTGAGAAATATCATGCATCTATGCCAGTCCTTTGCATCTGGATAAGGAAAAATTGCCAAATCTATATTAGACATATATAGATTTGTAAAATTTTCATAATTAGGCTTCATAAGGGACAATGTCTCCACTTCCATAATAATATAGAATCATACAGTAGATAATCATAATTGACTACTACTTTTAGAAAACCAAGAATATCTACAATCTAGTTGGACTTGTCCCTCTTAGTAGTCCAAATATTCCTATATATTGTTTGAGGAAGCACATTTCCATGTTCATTCTTGCAGGTTGGGATCCTAGTCCTTACTAGATTATCAAATCTATTGTTGAATGTTGAGATGTTCTTATTAACAGTTTTTTAGTGTACTTGATCTCGACAAGATCTCAATTGGTTAAAGAATTCTTATTCAATATATTTCTTATCTCTACAACTATATATGTCATGTCCACAACTTATAATGATTTGAGATCATTTCCAGGTTTTGTCATTAATATATCTGATGGTTAAATTGGAATTTTTGGGCTTATTACCCAAATCCTCTTTATCCATCAAATGCAATATTTAGTTTTGGTGACCAAAGATTTTGCTTCCCCAATTATACTAATATACCTCTAGATTGTATTTATCTCCTATATAATGTTATCCAAGATCCAACAATTTGTTGTTAGGGGTATTTCTCCTTCCAAAAAAGATTTTAATTTATTTATTTCTCAAAATATTCCATGCCTTTGAACTAACATCTTAGTCTTTTTTCCTTCAACAATCTCAAACAGTTCCCCTTTATGATATAATTCGCCCCGTAGTTCCAATGTATCATCTTAATGAGATTGAATGGTCTTCCTTGCATCATTTAGCTTCATTGTAGTTAGATTAAGATCTAAAATAGGTTTTCTTAACTTCTCAAAAGGATCCTGAGGGATATGAACACCTGAAGGAGTAGATGATGAGGCTCTGCAAACATGACTTTTCACAACTTGATCCATGTCTTGAATAGTCTATTGTAATTTTGATATTTATTTATTTTGTTCAACAATCAAGGTAAATAATTGTTCCTTTTCATTTTCCACCTACAGTATAACACCCCTCCATTGTATGTGACACGCTATTGACATAAGCTAAGAAATAAAGGTCTGATATGTAAAAATGAAAGTAAATACTTTATTGCTAAATAAAATAATTGAATCACTTCAAAAAGTGAGACACCAAGAGATGAAATTATTGCAAAATCCCATTGCTGAATGAGAATGGATAATTCTTTCATCGTAAGACTTATAGACATAAATATCCATTAAGCTACTTAGCTGGAGAAAGATGCTAAGTTAAGAAAAAAAATAAAAGCCTTGCAGCAGATAAAGACAAGCTTTTATGAGGAAAAGCCTCACAGGAGATAAAGGTGAGCTTTTTTATGAAAAGCCTAGGAAAATGGATAAAAGGGATCCATAAAAGTGGGATGCCACTAATGGAAACAATATCTTGAAAGAGGGTATTAAATACCCACTAAAGAGATCAACAGGAGGTATTTGATCCATGGCAAGAACTCTCGGCTTGAAGGTGAATTGGTGGAAGACAATTCTAGGTTGGGTGGCGGTTCTCGTTTTTTCCAAGTGACATTCTTTCAGATACTCTGGTCTGCATGGGATGTTCTGTATGTTGGCTCCTTACCCTCTATGTTGTCAATTCATCTAGAATATGAGATAATTTTCTTTAGTTGTCCTTGCAATGAGATGATTGAATACTTTCATGTGACCACTATGCATGAGAATACTTCCCTGTGTTAACTACGTTTATGAGATGATTATATATGGGTGCATATGAAAATTATTGCACATAAATGTAATCCAAGTTAAATTTAGTGAACGAACATAATATGTGTGTTTTATGCAATAATTGTTATGTTGTCACATATTTAAACTTATGTGCTCTGTCTGTTTTTTAAAATGGTGAATAATTATGCATGAGACACATATATATATATATATATATATATATGTATTGTGTGTGTGTGTGTTCTAAGACTTGAAATTGTATAGCCTATGGTTCAAGTTATCTATGTTATGCATTATGCATTATGGAGTGAATTGCATCTACTGAGGCTCGTATTACATAAGATATATGTCAGTATTCTATCGACTATGCCCATACGATTATGAAAATGATATATGAAAATGCTAGCTACAAGTTATTTATGCTAACAATTCCATTAATTCTTGTATGAAGTCACGAAATGTAATATCCTCCCCTTACTAATCAATATAATAATAGTTGATAAAAATAATAAATAATACAAAATAATATATAATATAAATAATAAATAACTTAATAATAAATAATAAAATAATCATAAATGTTAAATAATAATGATATTAAAAATATACAAGAAATATAAATAAATAAAAATATAAACTACCCAAAGCTTGAATAGGAATAAATAGAATAAAACAAAGAACAATAAAAAAAACAAGTAAGGCTAATCTAAAATCAAAAGAAAGTAAAGAAATAAAACAAGAAAGCTAAAAATCAAGTTGCATGTAGACACATGGAGTGTGTGCATGTGGTTCCCCATCCAATGTTGTTCTATTTAATAGATGGTGAGGAAGATGAGAGGCATTCTTGCATTCTATCATTCCAAGATTCTATCTTTCATTCTCTTGGGAGAATGGTATACTAAGACTTAGGAGCACTGGCAGTAGTCGTTGATTGAGGGCTCGGGGGTGGCCAGTTGTAGCCGAATCCTACACAATTGAGCCTACGGTTGGGAGGAGAGTCGTCCCCAAAATCTTGTGATCATTTGGCAGATTGCAATTACAGGTAATATTGGTGAGCTCATTTGTAAGTAATTGTTTTCATTAAGACATTAATTTTAGTTTTACTTTGTATTGTTACATATGGTATCATAACGGGTTTAACCCTTAGGGCCTATGGACATCCGAACAATTTATTTTGTTGGAATTTTTAACTTGAATTGTTTTAAAGTTACAGGTTGATTACTTCTAGGAGGCCACATAATTTTTACAAACCCTCACTATGCCGTAAATTTCTTTATTCAATGCATACTTACTGCATAGTTATATTTTGATTAGTTTTGGTGATTACTTTTCTTTTTGACTTAGAATACAAATGGAGTACTATTAGTGATTTTCCTCATTTGTTGTGGAGAGTTTGATTGATAGCAATTTTATTGTTGTTTTTTGATGGTGAAGATTAAAGGAATCATATAAATAAATCGAGTCGTTTAAATATTTATTTGGTCTTTTTTCCCTTGCTTACGGCGATGAAGGTGTCTCTCCTCTTGGTGATCTTGCGAGGTTTTTTGGTAATGTTTTTTATTTTTTTTGCTGGAAATCCTTACAGGTGCCCTTCATAAATTTCTAATTAATTTAATTTATTATGTGACTATATTTTGCCTCAATTGCGCAACTCCTTCCATCTACAGGTCCATGGGGTTGAACTCGAGACCAGGGAAATCTATTTTAAATCACCAACCAACGTTTTCCTTGCAAAGATCTTATTTTCAATGAGTAAATTGGGTTTATTTCATTGCTTGGAGCCCAATCCATGCTCAACGATTTTGGGATGGTAACCTAACCACTCTAGTCCTAGAGCTAGTATAATATTTTCAGAATCACAAAAGATCCCTTAAGGTTTCCTCTTTTTCATTTTGTTTCTGCGTTTCTCAGAGTGGTGCACCTTAGAATCAATGTTTTTTTTTTTACATACAAAGAACCATCTACGATGGATGGCCTCCCATGTCTTTATTATTGACAAATTTCCAAATCGTGTGCATGCAAGAGTGGATCGATAGCTACCTTCATTTGTCCATGTTGAATCAGGTCGTTTTGAGGCGATTTTCTATGTTTGTGTTGGATCTATCCGTTTTGAGGAAATTTTCTACTACAATCTTTTCTATAACCTTTATAGCAGGTTCGACCTGCAATTAGAAATATCATATAGATCTCTGCCTCTGGTGCCCTGTAGGGATTGAATCCAGATTGTTACGCTTTGCGTTATTTTTATATTTTCTTCAGTTTTCGCACAGTCCCTCCTTTGTTACAGCAATTGTGATTGTCCTGTACTTGCATTTTCCATCCCTTGGGAAGTGTGGTCTCTGTCCATGTAAAAACCCTATAATTATATACATCGAAATGTAGTAAAAAAAAATGATAAATATTAAAAAAAAAAAAGCCAGTGCATAGATTGTACTGCATAGAGTGCTCCCTCTACAACTTACAGGGTATCATTAACTAAAGTAAAGCTCAAAATGACGTGGGACGATGAAATTTGCTCACAACAACCCATAGTTATAACGAAAATATTCCTCCTGTAGTTCTTCACACCTTTCGTTGCAAGTTAAGGTAAAATCTTGTCTTATAACTGACCCGATGATCGCAGTTTCGGCAAGCATACAGCAGAATCTTGTTTTCTCTATCTTCCTTTGGATACAATATGTTATTGTATTCTCTGTAAAACTTCATGATACTCATGGTTGCTTCTTTTGGATACCTGTGAAAACCTCTGCAACATTTTTTAAGATAGTTGCTGTGCTGAAATGGTGAGTACTGTAGAAGCTCGCGTGCGCTGCCGTGCTGAAATGGTGAGTACTGTGGAAACTCATCTTGATCATAACATTTCCTCATCATATTTGAATGAATTTGTGCTGATCATATTCCATCTAATCATTTTTTATTACGTTTCTACAACATTCATTAAATATTTTAGAATTTTATTTTGTCATCGGACACAGCCATCACGAAAGAGACATGTTTGGAAGTTGAAACCATAATTGCATGAAAGAATCGAACTTCTTCAGTTATATTGGTCATTATATTAGGAAGAAACCCATCATGAAATTTTTAGTCGTCTTTCAGGATTTTGAGGCAAAAGTGTTATGTTTCATGGAAACTTTAAATATCTTAATGTCTTTAGAATAGGGTTGTAATGTCATAGAGAGGTTATATATATATAATTTATTTTGAATAGATGAGAGTTATTAAAAGTTTTAATTGAATGGTTTAGAATTTTCTTCTGTAAATTAATAGTCATGCCTTTTCAAAAGAATGGTCTCTAACATTCAAATAAATTGAAAATAGACCCTGAAGTACGGAAACATATATATTCATGTGAAAACAAATATATATATCACAGCTGCTTCATCCTTTTTGTTAGAAATTCACTGCAAAGCGATAATTTTTAGAATAACAATACGAAATTCACTGCAGAGAGAAAGAATTTGAGTGGCAATAATCTGGTAATTGTAAGCACTGCTTTTAAATTAGTATCAGCATTTGTAGAATGCGTATGATTGTGATTTTTCACCAGACGACAAAATTGGCTTTCTAGCCTTCAATTTTCCTTTTTACATTCGTTGAATTTATGTTTTACCTCCCTTGATCTATACAATTTTTGGGAAGTTCTCTTGAATGTTCACTTTAGTGGTAGACATGGCTTTTGTTTCATCCTTGTAATCCAAAAATGCTAGGTGCAAGACGTTCATTATAAGGGTTTCTATGAGTTTGCAAACAATGTGTGTGTAGTTTTGGTCGAGAATTGCAGTTAATATTAATTCAAGTATTTACAAAATATAATATCTACTGGCCATGTGCCGTAATGGTGAATTGATCTGCTCTGAGATTAGAGCTTGAGGGTTTGGGCCGATGTATATTTAGTTGGTTTTCATTTTGGTGATTCTGGATCTGCTGCATATGGATTACCCTATCGACATTTTCCTTGTAATTCTTTCATCTTAGCATATTTTTGTAGCTTTTTATACCTACAATAGAAGTGGTGGAACTGATCGATCATGGCGTCTCTGTGTGCATTAGTATGATTGTTGACATGCTAACCATGTACGGTTGGATTCTTATCACAGATAGTTGTTGATGATTTTTTGATTGCTTGCAACTCTTTCCATCAATTCACTCTTTTTTTATAGTTTCATTGATTGTTGTTTGGAACAGTTACCTCTGTTGCTTTGATCCTATCACCAGTGGTTCGACCCTTAGCTAACACAGCCGAAGTTGTGCAATAACTCAATAGATATCCCAAAGACTTGAGCAGAGCACAACTCTCGGGTCTATTCCTATCCATATACCCGCTCGAGGGATCTCCCTAATTGCTAGTCCTGTGGTATTTCAAGTTTTATGGCGTCAGTATATGCCCCATGAGGCAGTGGCCTCAAGCTTCATGAAATAATCAGATCGGTATCCATGGTTAATGATCAAGAAGATGCACAATTTAATCAAGTTATCCTGCTGAATAAGAATTTTAATGGTGTGAAAAGCTAGAGAAATCACTAATTTTAATTAAATTGTCTGCCTGTATGGGGATAACCAGAGTAAGGCTGTGGTGTTGGAGTTTGCATAATTGAATGTTGCAATTTGTTTAAGGGTTTGATTGTGAGTGGTTTGTAGGGTTATAGGTATGGTGTTTAGTCATTAGAAACCAGGAAAACCATATATTTGATATATTGCTGCAAGTAGAGATATCTAGGCAAATCCTTTTGTTCCTCATATTGTTAATTATGAAGATTTCGTTAAAATTTTGTAAAAATTTTCATCTGAAGGATCATATTTTGAAACCGCATATATCACCAAAAGTTTGTCTTCTTAGAAAATTCCATGGATCATCATTGAAATTGTTCAAAGGATGTAAACTTCTTCTTATTATTGTGCATGATAAGTAAAAAACTGGTTTGGTGTTTGAAGGAGGATAAGGCTTGCACAATTGTGCAAGAAGGAAGGTAATTTTATTTTGAAGCTGCGGAAAAATGGGAAGGGTACTTATAGGAAATGGTCTAGAGAACTGTTTGATTTAAGTATGTATATAAAACGGAATTAGAATCTCTAGTCTTCGCTTTAAAAATAAATCAAAATAAAAACATTTACAAGGTTCATGGGTTCTGTGTGTTGTTTTAATTTGTAGTTGAAGAGTGGACAGATTCGCAATCAAGTTTCTTTCCCACTTAAAACTTTATGAATCAAATAGTTGTGCTTGGAATCATGTTTATCTTACTGGGAAATCTTGTTACTTGAAATTGGATTGAAGAAATCCATTGTTTATGAGATGATTTCATGTACATTGAAGAAGAGAAATTGATTGCCTGTAGAGAGAATTTTAGATTGTGAGTTTGAAGTACGATTTTCTCCATACAATTGTCACGCCAATAAACTCTCTATTGAATTTTGAATTCATGAATCTCTTTAACCAATAAATGATCATCTCTTCCTTTTATCATTAAAATAGAACTTATGCCGTTCAAATCTCATTTTAGGTTTGGGTAATACTTTCTCTCTATCTTTTGAATAAATTATTATTCTTTCCTAACACAGCAGATTGAAAGAAAATTTTTGAAGGAATTACTCTGAATTTATGTTACTTTATTAATTCCTACATTGTCTTTGCAGTGCTGTAGCAATTTGTTCATCCTGCATACTGATTTTTAACTAAGCTCTTTTGATTTTTCTTGGTTTTTTATTTATTTTTCATGATTTAATTGATTTAGCCATTTTTCTTAAATTTTAACCGGTTGGAATTTGCAAACTCAAATTCTGCCTGAGCGAGATTACATTTTTATTCCTTCAAATTAATGTCAAATCTGCAATTTGTGCAAACTGTTCATATTCCAAGTTAGGTGTTTAAAATGACGTTAATGAATTAGAATGTATAAAAATAGGAGCATGAGTATGAAGGTATTCCTTAAACTATCCAACGGCCATACGCTTGTTAGCGGCAACAATGAAAGGATGAGTATCATCATAAAATTATATTAGGATTGACTATAGCATCAATGTTAGACACAGAACTTATGTAAATTTGATACAACTTAAAATCAATTCCAATATAACTGGAAGAAGTGGCATATAAATATTTACATTTCATCCCACTATAAATTTGAATTCTTTTCCATTAACAAACTTGCACAAAATAAAATCTTCTTTAAGAAATGACAACAACAATGAGTTATTGACGGCTCTTATTATTTTGATTCTCCTTTGAGAACGCTGATTTATTCAATATATAACTTTATATATATATATGGTGAACTTGAATTATAAGTTAATAAGAAATTATAATATTTTAATTATGGTTTATATTGTATATATATATTTAATGTTAGGGAATTTAATAGTAGCCATATTTTCTAAACTAAGTGATTTTGAATGATTTGTAGTAATCATAATATTTTGTCTAATTCCATAATGTATTATATTTTAGTAGTGAAATTACGATATTCAATATGGTTACAAATAAGTATTATTTCAGAATTTGAATACACTTTATATGGATATGGTAAAAACAAAAAAGAAAAAAAAGATCAAGTTATACATAAATCTCATAGGAATCATTAATAATGAAATTGGTGAAACATGGTTTAAGTTTGTAATTGATGCAAGTTCTTGACTTAGTGAAGATTATTTTCTTGTCCAATTTGTGTATAATGATAGTTATGGCTGCGTCTTTTTTTTTTTATTTTTTTTTGTATTGGTCAAAAGTTGTAAACAATTCTTTCAATATCTTTTGCTAGAGTTTTAGGCATCCTAGTGGTTAGATCGAAAAGTTATAATAAGCAATTCATTTCATTAAGAAATTCCATATGTTAAGAAGAAGCCAAGGAATTATGACATTTTTTTTATGCTCCCTATAGCATGCACAAAAAAAATTAAAAATTTAATAAAGGCGATAATGAAATTATGGTAACATTGGGATATAGAAGTAATAACTGCATGAATAATTGTATGATGGGAATCGGATAACTTTGCAATTAGATGCAAAATTGGAAGATTTAAAAGTGTCTAAATTGGAAGTTGAGAATACTTGTAATTGATGAGAATTTCAAGTGATAAACTAGGACGAAAAATGATGATTAATTGTTGGAAAATGATATAGACTATGTAGACTAATATTAAACACGAAACATGAAGCCTTGGAAAAAGAATTATATAATGAAACCTTGAGAAGGACTACACATAAATTGATAAGGGAAGAAAATATGATGAGAGATTAAATTTCAAACCTGATGAGACTCACGATGTACTTAATGAATTGTCAACTTCCTAGTTGAAAGAAGTGAAAATGAACATTGGAAAGCAATTTGTATCTTCATGAAAACATGACAATAATAGTATTCACGAGATAAAATAGATCTTAGAGGGATGTTGAATAATATTAATCATAGTTAGTATTCATTATTAAATGAAATCAGTTCTTGAAATAATGCTTAAAGTGCATTGTTGTTCTATATTTGATAAGTATTGAGATGGTTATCATATTAATGATGTTTCATGATGTGATGGTATGAAGGTATATGTGATGCTTCTTTATTTATCTGTTATTATATAACGATGTTGAATGCTCATAATGGGTATGATATTCACAGAGATCATGGTGTTATGATAAGATGTATACTGACATGTGTTTCATTTATTACGTGAAGTCATGATATATCTTTGATGCAAATATGTTGACGTTATAGCTTATGATATTATTTCATGAGGTGAATCATGTGATAGTGGAATACAAATTTATGACATGCATGAGCATGCAGTTCGTTATTTTTTTGCGATTAACAATGATGAATGTTCTCATGATGACATGCAAGACTTGGCATGTGGATTATTTTCTATGATACTATGATGGTATAGTTAATGCATTGGTTGCATGTTGAGGTGTGATGATTCACAAGACTCGAAAAATGGGCCGAAAGGGCTGGTTTATTCGATGATCTCGTGTGAGCCCATACGCATGAGAGATAATAAGTAACACCATATGGGCTGGGGACAAAACTCAATCAACACTACATATGCTAGTGGTTCCTTTGTCTTATGTATAGCTCTTGATGGCTAGCTTTTGAAGAGCTATAGGACCAACTTGAGGAGGCCAAGTGCCTGATGTTCCAAGCTAGGTGCCTATTATTGGATTGGGATGCCGAAGTCTGGAAGGGATGTAAAGGACTTCGATGCCTGGGGCTGTGCACCTTAGTAGTTGTGGAGGGAGTGGGCCAGCCTTGCGAGATGCCCCGGGTCATTGAGTACTGGACCGGATGCCTGCCTTGGGGCAGATGAGGTTTGAGTCAGGCGCAAGCCTTGGGGCTAGCCTTGGACTAGGATACAGACTGGGTCAGGCTTAGCCTGGTGCCGAAAGTGGGAAAAAGGACAAAGATTCCTTGAGATTTCCCAGGGTGTTGGGGACTTTCGATGCCCACTTGTTATACTAGTTCAGCAGAGGGTGTTGGCAACATGAAGTAAATAATAAATAATAAAAATAACAAATGATACAAAATTCAACATAACTTCGGGACGAAGTTCCTTAAAGTGGGAGAGTATGCAATATCCTCCCCTTAATAATCAATAATAAATAATAAATAATACAAGATAATAATAATATAAATAATAAATAATAAAATCACTTAATAATAATCATAAAAAAAAATCATAAATGTTAAATAATGAATGATATTTAAAAATAATAGAAGAAAATAATAAAAAAAAAAATAAAAATAGTAATAAACTATACTAAATCTTTGAATAAGAATAAATAGAAATAAAACAAAGAAAACAATAAAAAAAATCAATAAAGCTATCTAAAAATCAAAAGAAAAGTAAAGAAATAAAACAATGAAAGCTAAAAATCAAAGTTGCATGTAGACACATGGAGTGTGTGCATGTGGTTCCCCATCCAATATTGTTCTATTTAATAGATGGTGAGGAAGATGAGAGGCATTCTTGCATTCTATCATTTCGAGATTCTACCTTTCATTCTCTTGGGAGAATGGTATACTAAGACTTAGGAGCACTGGCAGTAGTCATTGATTGAGGGCTCGGGGGTAGCCAGTTGTAGCAGAATCCTGTACAATTGAGCCTGCGGTTGGGAGGAGAGTCGTCCCCAAAATCTTGTGATCATTTCGCAGACTGCAATTACAGGTAATATAGGTGAGCTCATTTGTAAGTAATTGTTTTCATTAAGACATTAATTCTAGTTTTACTTTGTACTGTTACACGAAAGTATTGAAATTATGAATGCATAATCTCAACATGTTTAATTCCCATAAGTGATTCTTTCCTTCGAGTTGTAATGTATGCACATAAAATGTTTAAGGGTTTATTCTTGTTGTAGTAAATAAGTCTATTAATGCAACCTAAAGGTCCACATCATGGATAAAGTAAAGCATGGTAGGTAGCTAGTGGTGCGGTGCCCAGGGGGTATGTGAAACATGGTATGGGAGCTCCAAGTTCAAAAATTTCAGCTTGTGGGCCAATCCACCTCTATTAGATATGAGGAAGTTGTGTGTACTAGACTAGGTCCTACAAAAATAAGAGGTTCCAATGAGAATCCATCAAGGTTGAAAGTGAATCTCAAAATTATTTATTGGATGTAACAAAGAAGATATATAATATAATATATGTGTTTATATATATAATATAGTATATGTCCTTATATGGTAATATTATATTGATTACCTACAATCAAAGGAAATTAAAACTAAAAATTGTTGATTTAAATAGGAGTGAAATCTCTTATCAAGCATGTAACTCCTCATTCACCTAACAATCAAAGTAGTTCAAAATATTAAGTGGGATCACTAGAGATTGAAGAGAGAAGGGTGGTAATCAGTTTCATGCCTATAATGAGTTTTCAGGAAATATATATATATATACATATATTCTAATAATATTTATTTTATATTGGTCAAGGTTTGATTAACATTGCAAAGGTTAAATAATCACTGTAAAAATTATACGTAAATTATTGTAGGTGAGGATGATAGGTATGGCCACAACCAAGTTTATCTAAAATCAGAAGGTGTTTACAGTATTCGATATATTTATTTGTTATACCTCTCCCCTTCATTACGAAATGTCGACAAAGAGGAGACAAAACAAATGATGACTACCAAGGAAGTATATTGTGGATTCATACTTCATGTGGTAACATGTGTTTAAAGAAAACCTATGACATCCATTACTGACAACTAGAAGTATCACTTTTCATGCAAGCACTAGGTCCTTGTAGGGTTTGGAATATCCCCCCTGAGGAGGTTTTATTTTGAAATTGAAGGTGACTTTGAACTGAGAATTTTGAAATGTAGTTTGATGTATCCATGATAATTATATATCATGACTAAGGTTGAAATCCTACATGTTGTAACAAATATTCTTATGGATAATGCATTTCTCTCATACATATTTGACCAAGCATTGTTCCTCAACAATATGCAACCAAAAGTTCTCTCATCAAGTGTTTGAAATGGTCGTTAGATTGGCAAATAATTTCCAATAGACAAATTCCAAGTGATTTTCCATGCATGTCAAATGTAATGTGTTATGGCTTTGAATTAGTTGAGTTTCAATTCATATAGAATCTCAAAGTGGAAGGCATGGGATAGGCTCTTTACGAAACTCCCTTGTCGCTATGATTGGTAATTACTTTAAAAATAAGTTAAATGGATTATGAAGGTGTATATTTTAGTTTTACAAATTAAAGTTAAATTTAAAATCCAAATAACCAAATCAACATTTAATAAATATTAGTTGTGGTGTTAATTTGACACAATGAAATTGATTATGTCCATTGAGGGACAAAAAAAAGTGATATCCTCTATTGTTAATCAAAACACATGGTCTATCATAAATTAATAAAGCCGTGTGGTGGAAAACAAAGTGGTTACTGGTCCCTGCACGAATTCTAGGGCAAGAGATCATGCCTTGGGGTAATACTATGATACATTGTGACTATAAAAATGCATTGAAAGACCAAAACACATAAAGGTTTGACTAGCATTAGCATCATGGTAAATTTTAGGAATGATTTCCCTATGATCAAAATCAATATCTTTGGAGTAAGATAACATCACTGACAATAATGTATTATTGATAGTATCCAAGCCAACGCTAGAAGACTATATGGTGCTTGGATGAATATGCCTTATAAATAAAAAGTAAATCTTGGTTCATTTCTCCCTGCTAAATCTAAACATAAGATCTATGTCTCGATCGAGAAACCTAGTTTATCCATCAATTGAGACCTTCACTCCATGCATTGGTCTTAAAAAGACTAAAATATTTTGCGTTGTCCAAGGTTATATATTTACTTTATCACATTAATAATTTTGTGATCAATCTAATACGTATAGATGCCACGCCCTATTTTTTAATTAATTGTTATAAATATATGTTTAAATCAAGCAGGGTACTTTTAACTAAAAATAAAGAGTAAGACAAAGAAAAACACGAGTGAGTACGAGCAGTGCTTTAGCACTGGAACTTGACAAAATTCTATGCTCTTGGGCTTTAAGGCATGTTAGGTTGTGGTAGTAAGTTTTAAAATGAAAAACACACCTTGCTAATTGAGTGGCGGCTGATGTTTCCTTATTGTTCTGTAATGCCAACCTCAGTGAATAATGATCATCTAGTTAGATATGCCTTAAAATCCTACCATGGATAAGGTTGTCGTTAATAACGTCCCATAACAACATCATGTTTAGATAATGGTTATCCAGATGGGATAAGGATAATGATAATGGTATCTAGAAAATAATAAGGATAGGTATCACAATGCTTAGCTGGAAGGAGTCATCGCAGCTATATATGTGCCACTTGAGTGAGGGTGTTGTTAAAAAATACATTACGACCCAACAATCGTTAATGCTGCAGCGACAATAGACAACCCTCCCTCTTTATTAAAGAAACATTCTCACTTCCTTGGCAGCGTATTTGGAGGTTGTGCACTAGAAACCTTTTTCATGCATGCGACGAAGTATTTTGTAATTCATAATTCTTACACTGGTCTGTATGACGCATTGTATCCCTCAAGATTATGCCATGCTTAACAAGGCTCCAAAGGAAAGAAATTATAGTTATCCTCGATTTTAGTGGCCAAATACCATGCATTGTTTTCTTTGAATATGTTCGCTTGTTCTTTTCCAATGCAAGGTTTGATCGCAGGTCCAAAGTACTTCATCCTAAAACACTGCCATTACTAATTACTCTGTCAGTTCCATGACGTCACCATGAGAGTTGTCGATAAAAGTAACTCTGTGGAAGGATCAATAAAGAACAATGACACTGTAAATAATAATATAGTGTTCAAAGTTGCATCTTTGGGAATAGGAAGTGCATGGAGTGCACAAATTCGAGTGTGTGACGACTCCTTCACTGTGAGTATAGAATGAGTCTAGTCATGAAAATGGGGTTCGAATAACGAATCTCATGGTATTTGTATCCATTAATGTGTGAAGCACACCAAACAATATAAAATATAGTTGATATGTAGGATCGAGGTATTGCAATGTTTATTTGCAATTGATTTGAGTGTAACAATATTGTCTTTAGATTTTTTTTTTTATTTTTTTTTTTTGAATTATTACTATTAAGATAAGTCTAAATGACATGTGGATGTTTTGTAATAATTTCCTTTGAATCACAGGAGGGGGGAATCCAGAAAAGTGAAATATATGTAGAGTAGACAATCAAGCTGAGTCGGCCTTCACATCTCCTTTTCAAGAATTAATAAGTGAGATATCTTAGCAATGGACTGTCAACACAAAATTCTTGGGGTGGGGTGGGGTGGGGTGGGGTGCATGCAATTTTACGAAAGGGAAAATCGATATAACTATAGATGGTCAATGCAATTTCAAAAAATATTGAATACTACTAGACATCCGATGAATTAGGAAAGAATGTGTATAATCAAATTTCATAGCTGTGTGTGTGCATAATTATGTAAGCTATTTTTTATGCATAAAGCATTTGATAAGTATATGAATACTTTCTTGTTGGAATTAATAATTTACATTATGCTTGAAGGATGTATTCATGATGTGTTTACATGATGGTGCTTATATATATGAATGGCTCGCATGTATGGCTCATACGTGTGGTTATAGTAAGCTGCATTGGTATGCTTACAAGCATGGATTGCTCAAAATTTTCACAAATTACAATTGAGTTACATTACAATGAGTAGAGTTGGGCTTGGTGAATACATCAAATTTGATTTAATCCCTGCACTTTAACCTGAATTTATCAACTCTAAGTATGGTATCTATACACCATGGTGGATAGTTCTAGTAGCATTATGGGGAGAAAGGAACCATGAAAGGTTATATGGAACACATAATTCTACAATATGTTATATAACATAAAACCTTGCAATTTTGTAGTAGAATAAAGTGTAATGCAAAGAAATCACAACAAATAACATGATGATTATTCCAATAAGTAGAAATGGTGGACCATGAGTGGGTTGCCTTTTTAATTATGCCTACTTATTGAATGTTAGGAATTATGTGAAGATTAAATTGTTATTATAAAAGTGGAATTTCTCCCAAAACTTAAGTTGTTAAGACACAAATACTCTATACCATGATTTCAAGATGTTTACATAGCTCTAGATGTTCATAGTAGAGTGAGAGAAATGAACAAATTGTAATAATCATAAAGTTTGTTTATTAAATTGAAAGTGGGATGATGGATTTTAATGATATGGTCAACACATTATTCTACTCATATTAAAATTTAATTTATGAGTGGTATGATGGCTATAAAAGGACACAACTTAATAAAATTCAAACTAATGCCAGTAAGGATAGTCCAGTCAAGGACATAAATTAACAAAATAAAGTTCATACTTATAAGAGATCTTAAGGGAAGAAACGTTGAACTCTTATGAGGTAATTGACAAACAAAAATAGATGAAATGACAAGTGCTCTTTCCATCAATCATGGTCAACACAAGGAAAGATTAAAATAAAAGTATATAAATGGAAACTATAAAGATCCTCATAAATTGGTGACTAATTAAGTGGGTTCCATCCTAGAACAAAGTCCGAAGATTTTACTCATGAAAGACAAGTCCTTGCATGAAGTATGAGCCTATGTAATTTTATTATTATCTTTCGATTTCCTATTGTTGTGCTGATTGTTGCATTTGCATGTAATGAAGCAATTCATTTTGCCAATGGGTGAATCATTTAATTCACCCTTAGTAGGAGAATGCTCCAAATATATACTATTGGAGGGAAGTAAACCTTACCAGGTTATTATTCACATATTCGATAGCAATATGCATAATTAATTGGACATGCATAGTTTGGAACCTACAAGTTTCTTTGAGTAAAGTAATATCTCCATAATTATAACTAAATTAGATAAGAGGTACAAATTATATTCCAATCTATATGGAATTAAGGTTAGCATCGTGAAGGAAATGCACAAATGTAGTACAACTCATTGTATGCATGTTGGACAAGACATCATACATTAATAAATCATGGTTCAATAAGAAGTTGAATGGGGCTGACACCAAAAGTACATGTAGTGTAAATACATGTTGGGAGTGTAAAAGAAACTCTTGGTTCTTCTCGATTAATAGTAGAAATAAATTATTAATCTTAAAAGCACATTCTCAAAGGTTCACTTCTAATGTGTAAAATTTTGCAACTTAAAGTGTGCAACCTTAAACTCAACAACCTTAATGTACATATCCATCCATATGTAGATGGCGTTCTATTCATATCTCATAAATAAGAACCTTTGAAAAAGGTTCTTTGAGTAGAATGATTGAAGATCTTACAAGTGTAATTCTTGTGGAAAGTGATAAGGTAAAAATGATAAGTGTGTTTCTATATTATATGAATAAAGTATACTTGCAGATTAGATATCGTGGTGTTTGAGGCATTAGAGTAATTCAAAGCAGCCTAATGACTAGTAGGAATTTTACACTAGATTCAGAACATGAATGGTCCAACCTAATAAACCAATCTTTGGTAAACCAAAAGCTTTCACACTAATATAGCTTATGATAATAAAAGGATCTTATTCTGGTAGTAAAATAATGCATGAATCAAGTAAAATGGAACATATAAAATGTTCTAGATAAGGAAGAAAGAGGATACAAATCTTGCAACAACTTGTTGTTAAATTAAGAAGATTATGGCTACGTGGCACTAGTAATCAGGATTGTTTTGCAAAAAGGTATTGGGTATCTAGCAATCTATTCAAATAAATGGACAATTGTAGAATATGAAATGCATATTTTGTACCACTATTTCCTATCAAACAAACTTGGATAAGTCTTCCTGTTAGATTGCATTAATAATGTTGTCTGGTTCTAAATATGAAAACATAACAAGTGTTGCATAAACTAATTTGGTAATGGATGAATAGGTTATATTATCTTGTCTTCTAGGGGTAATTTAATGCATAAGGTGAGGTGTAAATGACCTAGGTTCACACCCCTTGGTACACATAATGCCTAAAAGCTTGGAAGGTGTGGATAGATACATGCTAATTGTTTGATTAGCTTTTGATAAAAGAGCAATCACGAATGCAGATGGCATAACTAGGTTATGTGTGGAGTACTTTTGAGTACCAAACAATTATTTTCTTTTCTAAATACAATGTTAAAATTGTTATTAAACTTCAAATATAACATTGAAGTCCATACTATACTAACTATCATAGTCATTAGTATGCTTTATGATTAAGCAAAGGTCATATTCCGTTGTTACTAACCTTGTCTATGGGATAGATTCAATCCCAAAACTCAAAGCTATTAGTTTTGTAAAGTGTATTATGCAACTATGTTATCATTTGTTGAGAATTTCCTGCAAACACAATATACATGAAAAAGATTTTGCTAAATAAAATCACTTGAATAATTTGACATAAAAAAATTTAGTTATGCTCTGGCTGTGGAGGTCGAACAGGTCCATGAATTCCTTATTCTCCAATTGACAAACTAAAAATGGTTTGATTGGACTTACCTAAAAGTAGTGTGAATGAAAAATTACAGGAATTTTTGACATAATACTAACATGGCTGAAAGCATGCAGATGAAGTATATATCATGTAGGTGATGCTATGGCCATTTGGTATTCGTACACATGTACAGGTGGTACTTTGTACAAATGCTACATATGATACTGGTGTGGATGCATGAAGTGCATGATGATATATGACATGTATAGTTGTATATGTGTCATGCACACCATGTGTAGGTGCACATGGTTGAGGAGAAGTCACTCGATGATTGCTTGGTGTGTCAACCAATCCAGAGTACGTACAAAGCCAAGACATAGGTGGAAACTAAGGATAAGTCTCAGTATTTTGTTTCAATCTTAATATATATATATATATATATATATATATATATATATATATATATATATATATATATATAGTACATATGATCTTGATTTTTGATGGTTACATATGGGTTATGATTTTGATGGTTATGTGTGAGCTAACCTGTTATGATATTTTATATATGTTAATTTTTCAAATGTGTTAGTTTGACTTGTTGTGACAAATGCAGGGGAACTACATGAAGCAAGTGTTAGACAAGACAAAAATGCATTGGAGGAACATGCATTTATTCCTATTATTTAAATAAGCTAGAAACTGAGGAATCATAGCTAAAGGGTAGGCGACATTAACCTATGGTTGCTCATGTAACAAACAAAATTGAGTTTTTACATCTAAAAATCTCTCACCAAATTGATTGAAACAAATGTACGGGTAGTGATGGAAGGAGATTGTTGGTAGAACCCCTTTGTAACCGATGTATCGAAAGATTTGATTCGGGTGGCAAGGCCATGGGAACGTGAAGATTCAAAAACAACTACCTATGAATGAGGAAATAAATTGTAATATGAAATAATGCATTGAGGACAATGTAAATTTAAGGCAGGGAGTATGTAACACCCCTTTGTTGTATGTAAGACCCTATTGACCTAGCCTAATAAAATATAGGTTTGATATGTAACAACGAAAGTAAATACTTTATTATTAAATAAAATAATTGAATCACTTAGAAAAGCAAGACACCAAGAGATGAGATTCTTGCCAAATACCGTTAGTGAATGGGAATGGATAATCCTTTCATGATAAGACTTCTAGATCCAAATCTAGATAATCTTAATGGATTTGGAGATAAATATCCATTAAGCTACTTAGCAGGAGAAAGATGTTAAGTTAAGAAAAAACATAAAAGACTTGCAGAAGATAAAGGCAAGATTTTATGAGGAAAGGCCCCACAGGAGATAAAGGTGAGATTTTCTGGGAAAAGCATACGAAAATGGATAAAAAAGATCAATAAAAGTGGGATGACACTAATGGAAAGCATATCATGAAATACCCATTAAATATATCAACAGGAGGCAGTTGATCCATGGCAAAAACTCTAGGCTCGGGGTTGAACTCGTGGAAGATAGTTCTAGGTTGGGTGGCAGTGCTCATTTTTTCTGAGTGACATTCTTTTAGATAGCCTAGTCTGCATGGGATGTTCTGTATGGTGGGTCATTACTGTCTATGTTGTCAATTCATTTAGCATATGAGAGCATTTTCTTGAGTTTTCCTTTCAATGAGATGAATGAATAAATTGCACGTGACCACTATGCATGCATAGAATTGTCTATGTTATCTGCATTTATGAGATGTTTATATATGGATGCATGTGATAATTATTGCACATAAATGTAATCTGAGTTAAATTTAGTTAAGGAACATAATATGTGGGGTTTATGCAATAATTGTTATGTTGTCACATCTTTAAACTTATGTGCTATCTCGGCTTTTTAAGATGGTGAATAATTATGCATGAGACACTATATATATATTATGTGTGTGTGTGTGTGTTGTAACAATTGAAATTATATAGCCTATGGTTCAGGTTTTCTATTCTATGCATTATGGAGTGAATTTCATCTACTGAGGCTCGCATTACATAAGATAGATGTCAATATTATTTTGACTTTTCCCATAAGATTATGAAAATGGTATATGGAACTGCTAGCTACAAGTTATTTATGCTAACAATTCCATTAATGCTTGTATGAATTCGTCAAGTACAAAAATTATGAATGCATTATCTCATCATGTTGAATGCCCATGACTAATTCTTTCCTCCGAGTTGTAATGTATCCATAGGAAATGTTGAAGGGTTTATTCTTGTTGTAGTAAATAAGTCTATTAATAGAACATGAAGGTCCACATCATGGATCAAGTAAAGCATAGTAGGTAGTTAGTGGTGTGGTGCTGAGGGGGTATGTGACATACACAAGTTCTAGAGTTTGAACATGATTTGGTCCTAGTATCTTCAACCTCTTTTTAAATTCTTGTATATTTGTCTCCATGATTTGCATAAGAGGTTTTTATAATTCTCCTTTTTGAACCTATTAATAATCTCCTAATTCTTCATTTATATATACTCTTAACATACCTTATTAGTATTTTAATATAAACTATTTACATCTTAGTCTGAACCCCTTATAAAGTTTTTAAGGTAAGCTACAATTATATTGATTATATTAAACATTTCCCTTCCCCCTTTTAACTTTTCTTAACCATATTCACTATAATATGTTACCTCTTTATTTAATTTATATTATAAGACAAATATTTTGATTAATATTTATAACCTCCCCTGACACTTTTTATTAATTAGTACTATATAACAACTAATTTAACTTATTCTTAACATCCCAAAAACTAATTTATAACTAAATTCAAAATATTAAATAATTTATAGCTTATTTGAGAATATTAAATAATTTAAAACTCAATTTAGAAATGTAGATAATTCATATCCCCCTTGGTTAGAATTTTTAGAATTTCTATATGCTTAACTAATTCTTTTAACTTATTCTTAACCTACTAAAAAATAAGTTATATCTAAATTCAAAATATTAAATATTTTTTAACTTATTTGAGAATATTAAATAATTTAAAACTAAATTATAGATTATTCCTATCCCCTCTCTTTTTTTATAATATTTAATTTTATTATATATATATATATATATATATAATATATATATATATATATATATATTAAGAATTTTTATGTTTAACTAATCTCCAACAGCTAGTTTTCAAACCTTGAGCAATGATGCATCCCTGCTAGTTATTCATGAAGATTGTATGGTTTTTTCCCACCTCATCTTGAGGATGAACCACATTAGTTGTTCTAAACGTCGACCAAATCTTAGTGATGTGATTAATCCGAAAGACATTTCTCTAATATCTTCTACTACTTGCAAATATTAATTGGTATTTACAATAAAAAATTGTACTGTATTTTTCAACTTGAAAGTAGGAAAAAATGAACTTATTCAACATTAAGACCCTTCCTAATGTATTCGAATGCAAAAATCCTCATAAAATAAATCACAGGAAAAAAAGACAAGTAGCTGATAAGGAGGAATCTATGCTGCATACAATATGATTTCAGTGTGGTGTTTAAAGACAAACCAATCCTCAATTTTTGAATCAAGACTGACTTGTAAGAGCTCTTTTGATTTCTCGTAGAATTTTCGATGGGGCCTGCTCATTCAAGACGGTGTAGACAATAGACATGAAGGTGGTGAGATATTGGGAAAAACCCTGGTTGGCAGCCTTCCTTCTCAAAATACTAATCCAATACACAATAGAGGTTGACCTAGTGCATTCCAGATATTGAGTTTGAGATGAGAAAATTTGTTTACATGTGAATATAGAAGCAAATATACAAGACAAGAAGGAAGCTTGAAGTATCTAATATTCTGGAAATTAGACCGTTGGAAATTTATTCTGTGCAAGGTAAGAAGTATATCCAACTTAGCCTGAATTGAACCATAGAGTAAAAAATAACAAGAGCCTTTTCTCCTATTATACAGTGTCATCTTCCCTTAAAACATAAGAAATAGTTGATAGGACCTCCTAAGTAGTTTCAAAGAAGACAGATAATGGATATGGGGCATTCTACTATGGAATTACAACTTTAGAGTCTAGAATGAGTCTCAACATATTCTCCTTGTTGTCCAAGGATAAGGACCTACATGTTTGTATTAAAGCTTCATCCGTAAAGGTCTAGAGACGGTTAGCAATTGGAAACCAGAGTGTATTATAGAATGCTTCTGTAGTAATTTGAAAAGTGATATGACGCTCCTTTGAAACTACAGAAAGACTGGAGGGGACATATGCAAAACTACACCAGATAACCTATTCCGGGAAATTATAAGTTTCGGGTAAAATGGCAAAGAATAACCTTGACTCAGCTATACGGAATAGATAATTTGTTTGAGATAGCTTTGAGTAAAAGTAAGTCAAGATGGCAATATGTATCGTCAATATTGGTTTCCCTCTCCAAGGAGGGAAAAATATCATAGTTCACAGGCTCCTGGGGTAGGAGGTTTTTCGTTTTATTCATTTTACAGAAGACATATAACAACACTAGAAAGAGGAAGGTGACAAGGTTACCCAAAATAGATGATATAGGTGAACCTGAAGTGGATGTTGTTGGAGCTTCTCTGTAGAAATTCAGTGGTCCAATTGGCAATCAAGCTTACTTTTCATCCATGAGTTATGATGAAATGATAAAATTTTCCTCTTTCGACTCAAAACGCTATGTATTTTGCACTTTTGCGCAAGCCATTAACTTTGCACATTTTGTTGATGACGTCATGCTAACGTGGTGCTCATGCAGATTAGCCACATCAACATGCAGCTATCAATGATGTGAACTTTGAGCATTACTTGGTAGTCATGCTAATGTTTATAACCTCGCTTGCTTATCATTGGCTCCACGTTAGGTTGTATGCGTGTCCAGGAAAATGGTTTAGTAGTTTGAGAGCCCTTGCCCCTCTCCTCTGGTTTTGAAAATTGGGAGAGGGTTCCCTACAAATATGGACTGTCGATTTGTGAAGGCAGTTTGGGCACAAATCCAAAGGAGAGACCCCCGTTAAACAAAAGTGGGGCTTGGGGTCCCTCGAATCGTCCGATATTTGCTGGGGACACTAGCCACTTGATCCGTGTTTGAATGTATGCACCACTTAATGTGAAATCTTTTATCTGCCCCGACCACTTTACTATAGGTTGATGGTATACACTTTCAAACAACCTATTTTATATATATATATATCCTTTTCTCCTTTCTTTTTGTTACATATATATATAATATATATATATGTATATATATATAATATGAATAAAACATGTTAATGGCATAAGAAGATTTGGAGTACCCTTCTCTTCATTGGTGTCAGCCACAGGAAAAGTGGTTTGAAAGGGACAAATCTAGGAAAACAATCAGGGTTTGCAGAAAATCTAGCTAAAATTTCACGGAACCAAAATCAAATAATTTATTTAAGTTCAAATATATTATTATTTGTAAAGAAATATTAGTTTTTTATGAAAATTATTTCTAGAGAGTATACTTTTCATAACATATGATATCCATGGTATATATAACTACATCCACAGGTCAGAAAATTTGGAAAGTGCGAATGGAAAGCATCACAACCATCTTTTCAAATTGGATAGTAACAGTTTTACGGTGGGGTTGCACCCTCTCAGTAATGTCGTTATGACCTGGTACGATTTGCTCCAATGTAAAGGAGACAGGACAGGGTGGTAATTTCGGTTCATGTATTTTAGCTTAAACGGGAAACAGCTTTTGCAGGGTTTCGTCCTGATTCCTAGACAATGAAAATTGTATTTTTTTTCTTTTGACTAATTAATTATGTTTTTTTTCCTTTTTGAGTATCTAATTATTGATAGGGGAGATTTATTTATCAACAACACGGAAGATTTGACTTTAAGTTGTAAACATCATTACTATCATTTCAGAATGAAAAGTAAACACTTTTACAGTCGAGAACCGATCCTTATCTCCACCGGTGTGGCCGACCTTGAGTATCAATGCATGTGGGTATTATTCGTAGCAGAGTACATGGTATTCAGTATTCTTTTTCAAGTAATAAAATATTATAGAAAATATGTATTTGTTATTTTTAATATGAAGTTTAGAATTCTGATTTAATTTTTAATAATTGTATTTGTAGTTTAAAAATGGTTATTTATTTCAAAATAGTTATTTTGTTTCAATTTTTAATGCTTAATTCTATATATAAAAGAATATATATATATATATATATGAGTTACAATTTTTTAAATATTTGATATGGTATTGATACATCATATTGTATCAAAATCTATTATAATAAATTCATCCAGTAATTGGTTTTCTAAATAGTTTATTTATCATGTTGGATTTTAAGGTATTTAAGAAAATATTTAATTGACTAATTTTAAAAAGACCCTGATGTATAAATAAAAAGAGTTATATAAAAGAGGTTTTACTATTTTTCATTTATCATATTATTAAAGAGTTATATCAACGAGTACTTACTATTTTTCATTTATCATATTATTCTTTATGTATTATTTTCTTCAATGATTTTTTATTTTTATTGTTTTAATGATTTTATTTTCTTCTTATATAGTTTTAACATAGTTTATTATAGATTTAATGTCTGAAGTGTTGCAAAGCTAAATTTAAAGGGGTTGTTTTGCAAGTAAATGTCGATAATTATTTGTGTGGTTATATTAGATAATATTAATTTTTTTTATGGAAAACATTTTTATATTTCTTTTAAGGATTATACATGTTAGGATTATGAACGATTATTTATTTTAATTATAATAATTGAAGCTATTATAATATAAAGTTTATTATATATTTAGAGGAATTAACATGAAAGTACAAGATTCCAATTATTTCACCAAAGTATCTAAAATAAATTTAATTGATAAAAAAATATATAATTTGAAAATTATAATTTTCAATATATAATGTAGATCTAATTATACATTATTCAATATAATGTAATTATAATTAAAATTAAAAAATTTTATAGTTAATTTTTATTTCATTCTTATTTTCAAAAGAATATATATATAATATATATATTATATAGTCACTAAAGGAAATGCTAGCTAGATGAGTTTGTGAGATGGAACCAATGACCATTATACAAGAAGTCCTTTAACAGAACATACATTCATTAGCTATTTTACAATGGTGGGAATTTATGAATTGAATTATTAGCATTTTAGTAATTTTTTTTTTTTTGAAATGGTCGGTTGCTATATATTAATTTCTGAAAAAAAACAGGGATTTCGAATCCTCTGGTACAAAGATTTTGCAGACTGAAAGAGAGCAAGGGGTTTACAAAAAGTGGCTACCCCCTTGGTTCTTGGTTTTCCTTGTTTGCTACTATTAAAAACAGCACTACTATAGATTCTAATAAAGGAGGATAACAAAAAGATACATTTGCATTTCATTCAGTCAATCATAATGTGTTGGATGTGACGAGCTGTTGATTCCTCCAGGTTGTTGTCTTTGGCTTGTTGTTTGACGCTTGAAGAGCTTGAGGCAGTAGTGATCTTTTCCATCATGAATTTCAGGATGGAAATTGACTCTTCTGCATGGGCGCAATGGTTGGTGAGTTGCCTGAATTGCTCTTCGAGAGAGGCCGCCTTGTGCATAAAGAGCTGGATTTCTGCTTTGTATTTTTCTGTGTTAATTCGGTCCTGCTCAAAGAGCCTCCTGCTTTGTTCATCAAGACGCCTGTCATGATCTTCTATTCTTGCTTCCAAAAGGCTTTGTTTTCTGTCTAACATTGACTGCTGAGTCCTGATTTCTTCTAACTCAGCTTGCAGATCAGCACAGTGGAAACAATCCTCACTGCGCGCCATTAGGGAGTGTAAACTGCAGATGGAGAGGTAGGTGAAAACTGTGGCCAAATAGGCGGGAGAGATATGAGCGTTACAGACGTGATAATGAGTTCTGAGAGTACTGACAAGAGTAGGAGAGAATTCCGCGATCAGAGCAGCGGTTATAGATGAGAGATTGAGAAAAGACGCTGAGATGAGAAAGGGCTGGAGACAGACCAGAGATCGGATGAAAGGAAGGGCGACAGGGTAGAAGGGAGTGTCTGAGGCTGGGGAATAGAGAGGGGGAAGAGCTGAATAGAACTCGCAGCGGGGATTGACAGAGGGAAAAGGATGGAGATCGGGGATGAAGGAAGCAGGGAGAGCGGAGCTAACCGAGAAAAGATGAAGAGAGGAGAGCACAAAATGAGTTGTAGCAGGCACTGCTGAACCAGACACTTTGCTGTTTCAAACTTGGGCTACCCTGTGAATCACTGCAATAGGAGTTAGAGTAAAACTAAGAAGATTAAAAAGAGGCAATACCAGCGATTCTTTCCTTCTGAGACACAGAGTATCGCTCCTTCTGAGATGCTGGGTAAGGGAGCCAGCTTCCAACAGATGATGCTGCGCGGCCTCTTGATCGTATTGCTTGATGCTTGGGATGTTGGTGCTAATATTTATAGTATGGTTTGAACAGTAGGTAAGATGCCCAATTAGAGTCATGGTCATGGGAGTAGTGTGGCTCAGTCCCAAATCTTTCAGGTAATCACCATTTGCTGTGACTTCAAGCCTTGTACCGGTACTGTGATGAGTAAGATTTCCTGGAAGACAGACAATTGCCTCAATCGAGGTTCGGAAGTGACTAGATGAGCGTTGTCTTCCTTCTGCAGATTGTCCTGTTACTGAGTAAATCATGCCCTTCGCACATTTGAGGATCACGCGAATCTGGGCTGTACCTGGATTTCTCTGAGTCATGGTAGGGGTTGGAAGGCTTCTCTATTGTTGTGCCTTAACACTCCTTCTTTCTTTCCTACTGCATTGTTCACACATTTATCTGCTTTCATATTTAGCGTGCGAAGGATATGATAGAACTTGATGTATTCAAAGTGCGTGAGGAGGAGTTTGATGCGCTCAATGTGTTGCTGGAGATTGCTGTTGGGAGAGCGCTGGTTGTAATTCATAAAGAGAATTATTATTATGGAGTCTCCAAAAACTAATGCCTTTCTAATGCCCAAATTTTTTAATTGAATTAGACCTTGATAGAGAGCTAATGCCTCTGCAATGTTGTTTGTTTTCCTTCCCAAGCTCCATTCATAGCTGCAGATTTCATTTCCAAACTCATTTGTGATCACTCCTCCCGCTCCTGCTGGTCCTGGATTGGACTTTGAAGCCCCATCAAAGTGTAGAGTAGGACAGTTGCTTCTCTGAATCCATAGATTGTAATCCTTTGCTGGAAGTCTGATCTCCCATTCCCTTGCTTGGATTTGCTTCTGTTTGTCAGTTTTCTGAGAATCTTGTTGATGACCAGGTCTATCTAAAATGTGCCTGAGAACTAATCTTTCTTCCACTGCATAGTCTGCTGCTAGTATTTTTCCTTTATACTTTGCTGCTATTGTCTCTTGTGCCAATGTGTGGGCTTTATTGCATGTCATTCGAACGTTGTTCTCCTTGTTTTGGAAGATCTTTTTGTTTCTTGTAAGCCAGATTTTCCAGAGAAGATTATGAGGAATGATATCCCAGATTCTTTTTACGATCTTGCTTCTCTTATCTCTCCATGGACAGTTTTTCCTCCATTCAAGGATTGTTTCTGAGATGCTCTGTTGGGGTTGCCAATTTATGTTGCCCAGGGAGGACAAATTGATCCAGCATCTCTTGGCGAAGGGACAGTCCAGAAACAAGTGTTGAATTGTTTCCTCGATTGAGCTACAGTTGGGGCATCTTGAAGGACCGATAATCCCTCTCTTTTTTAAGTTTTCAGCTGTGAGGACTTTGCCCTTTAGCAGCAGCCAGATGAAGAATTTGATTTTGGGAATTGCCTCCGATTTCCAAATTATCCGCCAGTGATTCCATATGGGGATCTGATAAGTGTCATTACAGATGTGGTGATATCCAAACTTGATAGTATAGCTTGAGCCCGTGGGGTCCCATTGAAATCCGTCTGCAGCTCCTTTTTTAATGGGGGCTCTGTTTTGAAGATTATTTTGGAGGGCTTTGAGGCTTGGTTCTAAAGCTGGTGGAGTGGCTGGAAAATCCCATTTAATCCAAGCTCCAGTGCTGACATCCCATTTTGATATTTGGGCTAGTCTCTGAATGCCTTTACAATTGAGGTGATGGATGAAGGGGATGGCTTCTTCAATTGTATTTAAAGGAGGGAGACCCATTATCTTGTCTGAGGCATAGTCGATGCTATCCCCTCCTCCCGGGATCTTTGAAGTATTTTGAATGAGAAGGGGAATTGCTTTCTTGCAGAGCTGCCAAATTTTGGTAGCATCTCTATTGGGAATGTCTGTTTCAAGGAGTCTTTGCCTTTTGCTGTTGAGGTATTTGCATTCTAATACATGTTTCCACCAGGCTTTGGGCTCATTGATTAGCCTCCACGCTATTTTGATCCCAAATGCCAAATTTAGGATTTTGGGGGTTCTAATTCCCAAACCACCTCTGTCCTGGGATTGGATTACACTTTTCGAGCTTACCAAATTAAATCTATTTTTTTCTTTTTTTCCTCCTTGCCATAAGAAGTTTCGGAGGGCGATTTCTAGCTTATGATGAAATGTAGCAGGAGCTTGATAAAGAGTAAATCGATAAAGAGGAAGGGAGGAGATACCAGATTTGAGGAGAATTATTCTGCCTGCTGGATTGAGCCATTGGGTTCCCCATTGTTGGATCTTCCGCTTGACTTTGTCAATTATTTCATTCCATGTAGCAGCCTTTAATGGACCCATACTCACCGGCATCCCAAGGTAGGTGAAGTGGTCCCAGTTTGCTTTGCAGGCAACTCCAAAGATGCTGGCTATGCTGTGAGCGGTTTGATTGGAGATATTCCAGCCATAGATACGACTTTTATGGAAATTGATCTCTCCCCCCGAGAACCCCATAAATTGATCAAGGAGAGTTTTGAAATGCCTTGCAATGTTAGTGGATGCTCCCCCAATCAAAAGGGTGTCATCAGCGAATTGGGAGTGATTGATGTTCTTGACTCCATTTCCGAATTTGATGCCTGAGATGAGGCGAACTCTTCTGTTGTGGTCTAGGGCTCTGCTAAAGGATTCAGCCATCAGGATAAAGAGATAAGGGGAGAGAGGGCAGCCTTGCCTTAACCCTCGGGAGGATTGGAAGGCTTCACAAGGGCGCCCATTAATCAAAGGAGAAATCCAAGGGCCTGAAATGCAAGCTACAATGGTACTGATGAAGGCAGAATTGAATCCCATTTTTCTCACGACAGCGAACAGGAAGGAGTGTCTTACTCGGTCAAAAGCGTTGGCTAAGTCGAGCTTGAGAACAAAACCTTTCTCTTGCCTTGTTGTGCTAGAGTGAATAGCTTCTTGGACCAAGGTAATTGAGTCATGGATTTGCCTATTAGAAAGGAAACCTCCTTGGTTTTCTAAGATAAGGGAAGGAAGGAGGGGTTGGAGTCTAGAGGCTATGATTTTCGTGAAAATCTTATATGAGGTGTTACACAGAGAGATTGGACGGAACCTGGAGAAGGATGTGGGTCTATTTTCCTCGGGGATGAGGGCAAGGAAGGTTGAGTTTGTGAAGCCTCCCATTTTCCCTTTTCTTTGAATTCCCCGCAGCATCTTTGCAAGGTCTTTTTTAATTAAGTGCCAATGATCCCTGTAGAAATTAATTGGAAAGCCATCTGGGCCTGGAGACTTGTCCGGTTGTAGGGTCCAAATGGATTTTCTGATTTCCTCCTCCATTATTTCTCGATTTAGACTGTCATTCGCCTCTTGAGAAATGACTTTTGGTAGGTGTTGTAACAACGCAGCATAGTCAGTTTCTTCTTGATTTTCCATAAGGAGGTTTTTGAAGTGGAGGGAGGCAGCTCTTTTAATGGATTCTTGATCATTATGGCGGCTGCCTTGACTATCTGTAATTGCATTAACATTGTTCCTTACCTTCCTGACTGTAGCTTGCTTGTGAAAGTAAGCCGTGTTTTTGTCTCCTTCTTTCAGCCACAGCTGTCTTGATTTAATTCTCCACTTGATTTCTTCCTCTCTCTTAATGCGCATTATCTGCCCTTGAGCTTCCCATTCCTTATTTTTTAGCTGGTGTGTGAACCCTTGATGCTCAATTTGATTTTGAATCTCCTCCAAGTCTTGCTGTAATTTTTTTTTAATCTTTTCTGGCTCTTGATAACTGACTTTAGCCCAGTCTTTGATAGCTTTCCTTGTGTTTTTAATTTTCGTTTCCCAGATATAGCTAGGAGAGCCTTCAACGTGATGTTTCCAAGTTGCTTCTATAATGGCTGCAGCTTCATCATTGCTTTGCTAGAGGGGATTATACCTGAACGGAATCGGTCCCAGCTGAGAATGGGAGTCCACCGTAAGGAGAATGGGAAAGTGGTCCGAGGTCGTAGAGTTGAGAACTTTTGTGTGGCCCGCAGCAAAGGAGGACAGCGAGGAGATATTTACCAAAATTCTATCCAGTCGTTCCATGATATTGCCTGGCCCCAACCTTCTATTATTCCAAGTGTATTTTCGATTTTTTGGGATGATGTCCATCAACTCGTGATCAGACATTATTCCTTCCAGCTGGCTTCTGAAGGGGTCGTGGAGGAAATTGCCCCCTCTTTTCTCATTTGCGTGGAGGACTAAGTTGAAGTCTCCAGCGAGAATGATATTTGGGTTCTGCTCATTATCTATGTCTTCTTTCAATTCTTTCCAACACTGCTCCTTTTCTCGATACTGATTGGGGATATAGACATTGTAAATGATGAGATCACAGCTCTCACCTTTGTGGCTTAAATTAATCCTTAACCAGTTTTGATTGAGAAAGGATGACTTACAATCCCAGTGTTGGTTATTCCACATGACTGTAATTCCTCCAGATGCTCCTCTGGAGTCGCTGCTGGTCCCTGAGAAATTTTTTTGAGCATCTACAATTTTCTGCATTTCACTTTGACTTTGTTTGGTTTCTTGAATCAGAATAATTTCAGGTCTTTCTGTTTGGAGAAGATCTCATAAGGCAGCTGATTTGGAGGGGTGCCCCATGCCCCTACTGTTCCAAGATAAGAGCTTCATCATGGGGCATTTGAGTGAGGAGGTGCTCGCCTCTCATGTTCTTTTCCTGATGATTCTTTCTCTTGGGATCCTGTCATGAAGGAGTCCATTGGAGTTTGGATCCCGAGGGCGATATCCTTTTGCATGCTTTCTTCACGGTGCTGTTTAGCTGTCTTTCTCCCTGGTCCAAGTTTCTTATGGAGGTCACTTGAGGCGCCAATATCTTTGGAAGAACTTCTAGTGGATCTGGGAGGGGGAGGGTCAGAGGAGGGCTGAGAGAGAATCGAAGTAATTATGGGAGGATCGGACAGATCAAGGGAGGGCTGCTCAGGTTGGGGATCTTCAGATGATAAAATAAGAAAAGGGTTGGAGGATGAAGGGAAGGGGGGTTGTTGTGAAGGGCCAGAAGGTTTGGAAGGAGGCGGATTGGGGGGAAGGGAGGAAGAGCCCGGATGTTCAGAGGAAGGTTCAGGTTTGGACAGGGGTGCTGCTTTCTTCTTTTTCACAGTTTCCCATTGTCCTCCTTGGTCTTCTGATTCCAGATTGGTTACCTTAGTGCATCTATTAGCGAAATGACCGTATTCATGACATACCTTGCATTTGAAGGGTATTTTCTCATAGTCTAGCTGCTGTATGTAGCTCCATTCGTCCACCTTCAGCTTGATGGCCTCCGGCAATCCTTTCTCGAGGTCTACTTCTACGCAGATCCTTGCACAGGCTTGCATGTTGTCTTTGGGCTCACTTCTGTCGATGTATTTTCCTACTGCATTCCCGATTGCTTTGACCGATTTGTCTCCCCAGCAATGCAAGGGCAGATGGGGAAGACGGACCCAAACCGGAACTGCATTAGGGATGTCTAGCTCAGGATCGAAATCAGGGGTGCATTTGTTGAGATATAACCCTCGCGAATCCATGAAATAGGGCCCATTCCTAAATATCAGATCCTTGTCTTCTTTGGTTTCAAAATGAAAGGTATAGTAGCCTTTGCCACAAAAACAAATTGAAATCTTTCCTTGTATTTTATCGGACCAGTTTCTTTCCACCCATCGCTAGACTGTCTTTGGAGAAGGCCATAAGCCTGTGAACTGTCCTATGAGACCTTTTTCTGCTAGAGATAGAGCTTCCATTCGAGGGAGAGATGGAGGCAGCTGCACTTCTTGAAGAATATCCAGCTTCTTGACAAATCTTGAAGTTGATGGTTTCGGTCGGGCAGGGGGAAGAGACTTTACCAGATCAGAAAATGCTTTCTCTGCATCCCCCAGAGAAGGATCTAGATGGGCCATGGCTGAAGCCAAGGCCTTGAGAACAGGCCTCGCGGCCCAGGCCAAGGCGGCGGTGCAGCAGCATCTCGTAGAGTGTTAGGTCTTCGTCTTCGCTCCGCTCCAGCTCCAGCTCCCGCGCGATTCAATCCCAGTATTTTAGTAATTTTATTTTTCTTTTTTAAATGTAATTGGAAAGACTTGTATTAAAATTTTGCATAAGGTATGCACCAATACCTCATACATACATCAAAGGACATAATGAGCCATAGAGGCAAAGAGGTTGGTTCTCAAACAAATTAGTAATGTTATTCTCTATAGAATTCAAAATTATCTATTGGTCCATAAGTATAGTTTTTCTAATAACTTCCCAACAAAAAATAAAATTTACATTTCATTGGTTACCATTATGTTTTTTGGGATTTTTCTACTGGTAAGTCATTCTTGTCCTCTTGGTCATTGTCCTCCTTTGCTAGCATGTCAATATATGGGAGCTCAAAGTAACCTCCACATAGCTAACCAATTGCTCCACTTGTTTTCATATTTCGAAATATCCCTTATGCTTTTAGGGATGATGATATTCCAACTTTTTGAAGAATGATTTTCATTTTTTTTTTGTTATTAACCACAAAGACCCTTTCTACTAATTTGAATCCATGATTCACCAACAAATTAACGTATGCGTTGTGATGTGTTTTAATATGAAAAGATTGATATTGTTCAAATTTATAAAGCAACCCTCTTATTCTTGCAAGGAGAGTTTTCAATTTAGAATTATTAGTGGATGAGCCACTTTTGTAAATAACAGATGAGGAGAGAAGAGTCCCATATTGGTGGCTTTCAATGATAGTTTTTGGAATAGGCTTTGATAAAGGCTCTGTATTTTTTCTTGAATATTTTACGCTAAACACAAACCCCAAGAAAATAGTGATATATTACCCCCTTGCTCTTGTATATTGGATTTTGTGGTCTCGTAAAAAAATGGAACTCGATGACTTTGTCCTAATAGTAGTAAAGAAATTTCTCCTTTGAAGATCTAATATTTCTTGTGCTTTATATTCCTATAGATTGAACCCTTGAATCTAAGTTTCTTCCATCCTATCCACTTCTTGGGATGAATATGAGAATGAATGATGAGAATTTACTACTTCAGTTAGAAGGGAGGAGGTTTTGATCACAACCTATATAGGGCATGCCATTTTACTTTGGAAAATAACTCTAATTCTAGCCAGCTATATTTTCCAGCATATAAACTTACGAAAACCCCATAAGAACCTTTCTAAAAGTGGTTTTCCTTAAAATGAATCTTCATAATGTTTAACCCACAATTCAAAGAAATGAATCATATTTAATGGCCATACAATTCTGTGTGATGTTTTTTAAAACACATTCCTATATTTGCTTAGAAAACTTGTAATCTATGAACAAGTGAGTTATGGTTTATTCTTCTTCCTTGCACAAAGAATATCTCGAAGGACATACTATTCATGTTTTTATACATATTTTAACTTTTTATCATTTTTCTGTGAGATAACATCCAATAAAATGTATTAACTTTAGGAAGATAATTCGAGTTCGATAATTGAGACCACATTGTTAGTTTAGGTGGAATAGCATCCAGAAAGAGTGTGCTATACCTATACTTTATCATGTATAAGGAATGAACCAAAACTCTATTATCTTTTGCTAATAAGGATGTGGGAGCACAATTAGACATTTCAAGTTCCAAATCATACACTAGAGGAGAGAAAGGAGGAGGGACCATTCCTCAATACCAACTATTCCATCCTTCACATTCTCACCATGTAGACATATCAAATAGTGTAAATTTTTACTATTTCGAAAGCGAATATCTAAGAGGATTAAGAAAATTGCAAGATTACAGGGTAGAACTCTCTAAAATGGAGGTAATATAGATGTTAATATGACGTCTATTACTAGGGGTCCAATTAAGGTTTGATTTGATTAAAAATATAGAAACATAGATTAGTATCCAAATATGGGTTACTTTCTTCATATGATTTTGAGTTTCGAGGAAGTTTCTCCCTTTCTTGGGAATTTTTTTTATTGAAATAAACCTCCAAGATAGATTTCCACCCATTACTAAGTTCATACTAGAGACATCTTTGATGCCTAGGTCCCCATGGGTTTTTGGAGTGCACATCACAAGTCATTTAAATAGATGAAATATTTTGGAGTTTAATTTCCTACATTACAAAGGGAATTTCCTTATTTCTATGAGAAGGGAATCTCTAACTCCCTCACAGTTATCTGAGTAGTGAATTGATAAAGAGGAAGAGGAAAAATGATAGATTGGATTAAGATAAGTCTTGTTGTTGGATTTATCCATTTCACTTCCAATTGAGAAATATTTGATTTTAGTTTTCCAAGTAACAAATCCTAGAGCGATGCAAGAAGGGCTTTGGAGAATTTGGGATTCCGAAGTAAGAGAACAAGGTCTAAGACTTTAGAACTAGAAATCGTAATGAGCGATTCAAGAGTCTTTGTGCATTATTGTTATTCCATGTTTAGATAAATTTTTTAGTTCAATTAACTGCCCCTTCTAAGGCTATAACAAAACAATCTAGTACCAATATATAACTTTTTGTAATGTCCACTCAGGCTCATGCCAATTGAAAAGTTTCATAAAAAACTAAGAGTGACTTAAGCTCTTTACCACTCTTGTGAATCTGATTCCTAGTAAGGTCCCTAGTATCCTTTATTTTTCGATATTTATGCTTAGATAATCTAAAAACAAAGGATGTAGGGGACATGCTTGTCTTATCCAACAATTGGCCTTGAAGAATTCCACCATTATCCAATTAACTAATGAGGATATCCAAGGGCCCTCAATGTGATTTGCCATCCATCTAAACGATTTATTTCCATATCCAAATTTATTTAGAAAAACAAATAGGAAGGAATGTCTTACATTACTGAAGGCATTAGCCACGTCTAACATGATGGCCATTCCTTTTTCTTTCCTAATTTTACTTAAGGGAATAACTACTTATGAGAAAATGGTTTCAATCACTATTTTTCTTTTTCTTACAAAACCTCCTTATTTTTACAAAATTATCCTAGGTAGTAACATGTTAAGGTCAGATGCAATAATTTTTTAAACAATTTTATAAGAAATATTACAAAAATAAATAGGCCAAAACCTATAAAAGAAAGAGGGCTTGTCCTTTTTTGGAACAAAGGCAAGGAACTTGGACTTGATCCATCCTCCCATCTTCATCTGATGAAACACATAATTAATTATCCTAAATAATTCTAATTTGATAATATGTTAGTGGTTTTGATAGAAGTGAGCTAAAATTCCATCTAAACTAGGGATTTATCTCTAGGTTGAAAGATTTTAGAAATATTTATATATCTCCATGTGTAATTATAATAGCTCACTAGTGTTTTTAGTAACTAGAAGATGGATACTTCCAAATATTTATTCCTCAAACTGAGGACGGTTTTTTTTTCAATGTACAAGTTCTTGTAGTGTTAGAAAGCTTCCTCCTTGATACTATGAAAAGAGGAAATTTATTTATTTCCCACCAAAATTGATTTAATGTTATTTTTCCATAGTGTAATTTTATTTTATTTTATTTATTTATTTATTTATTTTACGTAAAAATCTTGTACTTTTGTCATATGGCTTGAACCATCTATTCTTATATTTAAGCCTCCACATATCTTCTTATGCTTTCAATATGAAGTGGTAAGATTCAAATGTGTTTTTTTCAAGTGGAGTGGTAAGATTCAAATGTGTTTTTTTCTCCATTAAGATATTCATAGAGAGAAGGATTTTCTCCATTTTTTATGAATAAATTCAAATTCTTATTTAAGTGACATTGTCTTTTTTCACTAGATTTATAATTTTCTTTTTCCCGATATTTTAGGTCTTCATTAAACACTTTAATCTTCTATTACTAGACATAAATAGGGGACCCAATTCCTCTAGTACCTGGAGATAATATCAAAGAGACTTTATAAAGGGATCAAAAGAGGATTGAACTTAAACTAAAGAGTTCCATAGTATATCATGTTATGAAGTTATAAAGAAAACGGGATTATGGTTTTTTCTTTCTCAAGTCAAATGTCTATAGGATAGAATAAACTATTGAACCAAAAATTTAGAACTTACTAAAAACCTATCAATCCTTGCAATCATGTTCCCCATCTAAACCCTTTGATTGTTCCACATGTATTTTGGTTTTGGTAGTTTGATATCTAGCAAATATGTTACTAGATATTCCATATTTATTTACATAAATATCTAAAGTGTGATCGAAATTTTTTCTCCCATGGATGCAAAATGGTATTAAGATAATCCCAAAAAATGGGACCAGAGGATTGAGTTAGATAACCCATATTATGAAGGTAATTCCAACAAATCAATTTGTTATGATATGAAACTTGCACATAGATATTAATATAGATTACACCTTTTATGAAAGAAAATGGGTAAAGTTGATGGATACCCAATTTGGAGATTTCCATTCTTGGATATTCTAAAATACTAAAGGGCATGAAACAATGTAGATTCCTCCCAAATATATTATTGATCTTGTTGTTGAGGTTTAAATGGTTCTCCATACACTTTTTACTTTAATAAAAAATTTCCTCCTATTTCATTTTATTCATATGGAGTAGAATAATAAAGCTTTTTTCTTGTTTAACTAGACTTGATTTTTTATATTCTTCTTTTATTCCCTAGTCCTCTACAATTTCAAAAGACTAGCTTCATCACTTACTTGTGGATCTTATACACCCCTCTTGGGGGGTAACCCTACCTATGTGTTTCTTTGGATTTCTAGTGACTTTAATCATTACTTCTTTGATTGATTTTTGAGTCCCCATCTCAAAATCCTTATCATATTTGTTAGAGTGAATATATATATTTTATACTTTTCTTGTGTGGCCTTTCCATATAAATATAATGATTAGTCTTTCTTTTACATAGCTCCCCATCTGGTGGAACATAAAAGAGAGGGTTGATGGAGGTCCTTGGCAAGTCAGGGTCTTCTCCTTCTTTTGATTCTTCTTCCTCTTCTTTCATAGGGATTGGGACATATTCAAGTGGAGTCATACCTTATTCTTCCTTTTTCTCGTCCGTGGAAGCTTACTTCTCATGAATATATTTAGAAGTTTTGTAAGTTTCATCTATATTCTCCAATCATTTTAGTATTTCAAGATGATTATTGAGAGAGATTTTATGACTATATTATATATTCATTAAATAGGGATCCCTTGAAAGACACTAAGGGGGAAGTAATACCTTAGGACCAATATTATCCTCAAGGGGCTTGAGGGGAACTTTGTGGTCTTTAAGGACCTCTTATTCTCTTAGAAATATGCCATCTATCTCCTTCTTCCTTCTAGGAGGGATCATTGGAAGATTTTGAATAGTTTATGGGGAAATGTCCATATTCATGATAGACCTTGCATTTGAAAGGAAATTGGTCATAGTCAACTTCCTAGAGGAAGGTCCAATTCTCTAAAGATAACTTTATTGCTTCTGGGAGGCCTTTCACTAAATCAAATTCAACACAAATGCAAGCACAAGTCAAAATCGCATCCTTGAGTTTTGCTCTATCTATATACTTCCCTAGGGAAATGTCTATGTTTATGAAATTTTCATTATTGTAGAATGGAGGAAAATGTAAGGAGTTTTAAGTTCTACCCAGATAGGAACAACAAAAGGATAATCACTTTCAAGGTTGAAATATGGACCTCATCTCTCTAGATATAAGCCTTGAGCTCCCATAAAATAAGGACCACTTTTGAATGTTAAGTGATTTTTAGTTTTATCTTCCAAATAAAAGGTAAAAAAAAAACGACAAATTGAGCCTAATACTTTTCCTTTAATCAAATGCCTTCATGTTTTTTATTTATAATTTTCTTTTTTATGAATGGAAGAATCAATAACGCATTGCCTCTCGTACTCGCATGGCACATGGTTGATCCTCGACGACTATCACTATAACCTTCACGTGCAATCTCGCAACTCCCAAGAATGACGCACAACACATGGGTAAGTTGACATTTTAACCTGTGACCTGCACAATGAGACAAACACCTTAGTAGTGTGTTCGTTGGCCAAAAAACCACACTCTTGGGGGCTAAATGCATCTAGATCTTATCCATACAAAGGTTTTCGAATTTTGGGGATGGTTAAATCCCACTGAACTAATCCAACCAATCTACAATCCATTAAATGAAGTTCCATAGTGAAAAATTTTGTAGTGTTCACCACTAATTTTGGAATTTCTTCAATCTTTTTCACAGATTTGGTGAGTCATGACCTTTGGATTATGGACTACATCAATATGAATGTGTTAAACACAACATTGTTAGGGCCTGAAGGGGTTATGGTGGGTTATGCACCTAAGAGCTAGACACAATCAGGGAATGCAGGAGATCAACAAAGGTTTTGGATGTTGAGAGCTCAAGGCTTGTTTCGAGGTTCCTAATTTTTAACCATTATATTTATCCTTTTAATAAGTTATGGCCTTCAAAATTTTATTTTTAAACTGTGTAAACATATTCTCACTACAACCATATATTGAGTGGGTTTACTGGTTAAGACCATATAATTTTTTTGTAAGAGGTTTAAAATGCATAGAATATGTAAAAGAAAGCCCCTTATCCCACAAATAAGAAAGTGTATACTTCAACATAAACTCTATGCACACAAGCACATATACACACATGAATGCATATTTTTCTAGAAAAATTGTCAAATAAATTGGGCTTATTCTAGTGTGACACAAGGTAGATCCCGTTTTCTACCACTATAAACTTTAACTAAACCACCTTACCTCAGACACATAAGCATAGGTTAATCAATCTCTAAAATTTAAAAATAACACCTTCTACTCACATTTACTTATATGTTCAGATACATTCCAAGTGAACTCCCCCATATATATGATAATATAATTATAATTATTTAAAATTAATAATTTATTTACTTGAATCACATTAGGTATTTTGAATAATAATTATTGCTAGTATATATTAAAAACCTTTTTTTATAAATGATATCTATCTTTACCCAGTAACTTACATCAACTTATAACATGGATGAAAAAAAATTTGTTAACCTTTTATGGTTAATTTTTAACTTTATTTTTTATTTCACATATATTATTATATTAGTAAACAATTAAATTTAAAACTTTCATTCAACTAGGCAACTGAATTAGAAAGAAATCTTAATGTTAGAACACATTCTCTTATGCGTTAGCGTTAAATTTTGTTAACTTCATCTTTGGATGACTTTGCTAAGGCTTCTAACGTGGATGGTACTTTTGGTTGGTGGGAATACCAACTCTTCTTTTCCTTTACCACAATAATAATTATAATTGGGTTACAACAATACATAGAATTTTGCTGTTCCTCCCCAATTAGGATTATCATTATTATTATTTTGTTTTATTTTTTTTACTTTTAATTATATTTGTGTTTATTTTAAGTTAAATTTTGATTATTTAATAATTTTAATTTAATTATTAATAATTAATTAGTGGATATAAAAATTTAATTTCCATAAAATATATTAGAATATTCATAAATCAAAGGTTAAAATTTGTTTTTAAATTAATTATGTTCTTTTAATTAATTTATTTCAAACTAATTAACTAAAAAAATGTCATATGAGCATATTATATTTGGCATGTTTTATTGATAAACCATGATATTTTCTCATAGTATTGTAACAAGAGATATTTACAAGTTAATAATTTTCATAGTAAAATGGGGATGAATCTCCATGTTAAAATTGATGTTGTATATTTTTTTAAATGTATATATGTCTAATTTATATATTAATTCTTTTATTAATTATAATGACAATAATTTAAATAAAGTATAATTTAGTTAATTTTTATGATTTTATTTAATGCAATGTGAGATGTATAATGGGACAAGTCATGGATGGAAGCCTATTTCTATTTACAACTATTTAATTGTAATGTCTCGGGGAAAATGTAAATATTTGACTTTACTGTGGTAAAAGACAAATGTAAATATTTGAATTTACTGTGGTAAAAGACAAACTGAATATGACATTATTAGCTGTTTGAAATTTAATAATTTTTTTTTTTTTTTTTTTTATTAAATGATATAAATGTTTTCTTTGAAGAGTTGGCAACTTCTTGACGAGGAAGTTGGGAAAAGACAGTTGCTATGATTGCAACCCTAACTACCTCCCCTAACTGGAAGGGCTTCGAAAGAAAAGGAAGAGAGGAGAGGAAAAATCTGCGCTGTAAGGATAGGCAGAAGAAAAAGAGAAAAATGGCTAAGTCTAGTGATGACTAGATAGCCAAGCACTAGGTACAAGTGTCTTGCTGAGGACAATGGTCCTGCAAGAGAGCAAGGGGGGGAGATTTTGGTCCTGAAAGACGAATCTCAAGGTCGGGTGGCAGATTAGAAGTGGGAGACATAGAGAAAGCTTAGCTTCTGGAGAACTTCGTGAGTCACAGTAGTACAAGGAAATAGAGGTGAACAGTTCTGTTGAAGTAATACTTTGAACATCGAAAAACAGGTACTGAAATTATAACTTTTGTGTATAATTAATTTGTGTCATTCATAGAAAATGAAAGCTGTAGCGGTAACCTTTGTGCAGAAATGATTCTTAAAAAAAAATAGATTGATTAATGATACTTTTTCTTTTAAAGAAACAAGAAAATTGATGGGCACATAGAACCATATTAAGCTCTGGAAAACTTGTAAGTAAACGTTAACTATAGTGAACCTATAGGGTTCCGAAAAGATTTTGGATCATGCAAAATCCTGACAAGAGGACAGAGCAATCCTTAGGGGTGTGGTAAGAATATAGTATAGCAGAGACGTTGCCAACCTATTAACCAAAACCTTAGCTGGGCATGTGAGAATTAGAACTGCAATTATATACTTTACACCAAAGGAAAGCTGAACAAGGATATACATACTAATAGAAGTAAATTACTAGAAGTGATGGAAATCTGGAAAATCATAGACAACCATGGCACACAAAGCACGGAGGAGCTTCTTCCTCACTTCGCAAGCCGAGGATGCGCTCCAAAGAGTCATAATAGGTAAATACCCTGAATCGTGAGGGTGAGCACGTCAAAGAATATATTGAAGAACAAACTTTCCCAAAACCCTACGGGTAGGAATCCCACAACACTCGAATAACCAAGAAATTTTACAAGCAAGATTTAGCTATCCAGACATCAAAACATAAATAGCAAGGAACCATAATTAAACATTATCATAGAGAACAAATGTAGGAATTATTGATAGCTTAGTGTTGATTTTTATTCCTGATAAACTATAAAAAGATGAAAGGAAAATCCTGACAGTAGCTGTCATGGCCATATACTCAAATCATCCGAGCAGAAAGCAAGAACGGGAGAGAATCTCATTATATCATACAACAGAATGTAGCATGAAAATGATAACCATCCAATAGTAGACTATAAGTCTTAAAATTCATGCGAATGGAATATTTGAAAGAATTAATAAGCTTAAAACATGGCAATGTGAATAGCTTCACTCAGGTTACCTCCTAAAGAATGTTTTCCAACACATTTATCCTAAAGAATGTTTTCCAACAGATTTCCATTCCACGTAGAACAACCAAATAAGCCATGAGAAAATCCATGGTGTAGTTAAACACAAAATTACACTGGTGTGGCCACTGTTCAAAACTGGAAGCTGGAAAGACAAAACCCTCTACACAAGTACAAAACATAGGTCTTAACCACTACATCGCTTAGCTGTTAAAATATTACAACAATTCTAACTCAGAAGGACATTGAACTAATTATGTAACAGAAGTAGTCAAACATTTGGAAGTCGAAAAAACCCCAGCTCTAGATAACAAGAGGAGCCAAGCTCAGCCAAAAAGCAAACAACCGGAGATAAATCCCTTACCTAGGAATCTTGGGTGATGAAGTCTGGCAACGTGCTTACCACGCAACAACAATGGATAGCCCCAGACTCTTGAGGAGGACCCTAGAAGCAGAGAGCACCACATCAAACATTAGCAACAGAGTTTGTGGAAAACGAATAACAAAAACAAAGTTTTAGTGGTGAAGAATTGCAAAAAATTACATTATAGAGCACTTACCCGGGTTCCACCAAACGATGAGGATGCCATAACCCTGCATTTGTAGGCCTTCCAACCCATTCGAGGCCCTGGAATGACAGACAGAGCAGACCCACGAAAAACAAAGGGAGAAATGGAGTTGGCACCTAGGAGTGGAAGTGAAAATGCAGCAAGGCAGCCGAGAACTGGAAAGATCTAACCCCGGAAAGATCTGGACCATAGGATCATAACTTGGTCTATCCTCTGTTGATGTGGCAATAAGCTCGAGGAAGATGACTATGGAGGGATGGCCCTGCTCGTGCCACGTACATGGCAGAGAAGGAAAAAGAAGGAAAATTAACAACGCAAACCAAAAAAAATTTAACCATATGGTGCAGCTTAGCCAATTGAATATTTAATGAGGTTGCCAGATGTAAACATATAATCACTGATTTTATATAGATTGTGAAGAGGGGAGAGTTTCCCAAAGTGCAAGTATAGTTAATGAAAACAGTAGTGGTAGTACCAAGCCTTTAACCATCACTGCAAAAAATATTCAGATTATCAAAACTTTATAATCGACCGGAGTAGTTAGGTATTGTATTAAGGTTGCAAAGTTAAGTTAACAAGAAGTCCGTCTTTGTATTTTTCATTGGTAATACCATAAAAAAAAAAATATTACGATTGTATTTGCCTTACGTGTTAAGTTATTGAGATATGAAATTAATTTATATGGATATACTAGGTTATAAAAAATTTGTGGTTGATAGGTTTTTATTTTTT